>PVJH01023167.1:0-35297 GCA_004026705.1 Nesogale talazaci | reverse complement strand
GGACTGTTCCCTTACCTCTTGCCACTTTGGGGCCCCCTCGTTAGTTTATTGCTTTTGCTTTCATTACGGCCAGTATTATTCAACAACCTCATGGCATTTATTAAGTAACAGATTGAGACCATTCAAGCAAGGCCCCTGCAAGTTCATTATTGTCGCTTGGAGATGAGCGATCTTGAACAGAGTGGCACACACGACGAGTGTGTGATAAGACCCTCTGCCTCCGTGAGCTGAACTTGACAGCCAATGACAGGTAAGATCAGGAGCACTCTTTACCAACCTAAGACAGGCCATGGTGACATTGGAACCCTGATTCTTATCTGTATTTCTCTTATACTTATTCCCATTCATAAGGTGCATGGATGTCCCATTGGGTAGACTGCTTGCTTCAGGTTTCCAACCCACCAGCTGCTTTGCTAAGACAGTCTGCTCCAATCAAGACTTACCGCCTTGCAACTGGGTTTATGTAAATATCTGGCTAGGTTTATGCAAATCTGTAGCCCAAGTCTCAGCAGATGTCACTGTTGAACTTTCAATTTCCATGTTTCACCCTGAGTGGAAAGGACCAGGGAAAAATAAATCTCACTAGAAATATCATTTTAAAGCAGAACAAGAAAGCCGTGCAAAACCAGAAGTGGATCCTGGCACAAGGCTAGAGATCAGGGCTGTGCCCAGTGCCAAGTGAGGGCATCCAGCAAGGCTTCCTGATCCAGAGATCTGTCTGGGGCTCGCTCCTCAGCCAGTGTGAATGATCACAGCAGGGTACAAACTCACCCCCAGTGCCAATCTGTAAACACCAGCTTCATCTGCATGGGAAGAGTCCCTGTCATCTCCTTTGACAGAAAAAGCCTCCAGGACACATTTCAGCAGTGGCAGACACCTCAGTGTCTTCAAAATGTTCTTGTGTTAAGGGCAGAACTGTTAGGAATGTCGAAAGTCGTACAGGAATGAAAGGAAGAACACTGTCTCAGATTTCTATTTTTTTGAAGGTGAAATCAGTCCATATTTTACACAATGATCAAAACAAAAACAGATGCTTCCCTGAAGGAGATAAAACATCATCAATATTATTGCAGGTTGGGGTCATTTTTTGTGCGCTAAGACATCTTGAAGTCATCTGATCCTTCTTAATAAGAGAAGTTCCGAGAAGATCACAGACAAGTCTGCATCAGTTTAATTGACAAGGGTCCATACCCAAACCACAAATGACTGGGGCTAATATTTGACAGGAAGTATGAATAGACTTATGGACACATAGAAAGGAATTCTAAAATTAAAATGAACTCTAATAAAGTAACGATAGGACACACACAAAGTGCTAACCATTTTAAATGAAAGCCAAATACTTCAGCACACTACACACTTACACACACCCCATACACACATATATCGAAAAATAATTCTAGCTGTTCCAACTATGCTTCGGTTATTAGATCTGCTAAAAGACACAAATTCTTAATATTGAGAGGTGAAATGAAGTCATGAATACCTTTGGGAGTGTGATGAATTTTATGGATTTTGTTTCTCAAAAGAAGCAGCAATATCATACATAGAAAATTTGGTATTATTTCAGGGAATTCACCAACCACTAACATCTTTCTATCTTGGATTAAGATGCCCGAGTGTATGCATTGCCCAAATGATCTTTTCTGGATGTGGCCATGTACTATGGGAGGATGGGCACCTCCTAAAGTCAATCTGGGCTTCCACCACAGGTAGAAAATGTGGACTTTACATTTCATCCTAATGTCCTGCCTTGGGCTCACCTGAGAATTGCTTAACTTTCTGCTTCCCTTTCATTTAATTCGACATGCTGGTTAATTCCTGGGTAAACATATGTTTGACTAAACACATTTGGAGAAAAACATATTGAAAATATTAAGTGCTCAAACAAATGGACTACATTAGTTACTTCCATATATGTTCATTTGAATAAAGTGAAGCATCAAGAAAACTAGTTACCAGGAGCCTTATTTGTCCAAGATGAATACCTAGAGATATTCCTTAGTATTAGTGTCAGCGTTTGCAAGAAAAAATTATCCCATTAAAATAGCCCTCATGAATAATTCAGGGAGTTCAATTTAATGGAGAGAGGAGGAGACAGAAACAGGTTATCAAATTTGTTGGAAGCCCATGTTTCTGCAGAGCATTTTTTCTTTTTCTTTTTTCTTTTTTATGAGTCATCATGTAGGTTAGTCCTTGTTCTTTGGTACATGTAGAACTAAATATTGAATGTGCACTTAGCTCTAAGCTCTGCAACATTACAAAACTACTCTGCTTCTGTGCTCTGGATAAACATCAACACCACATATTAAGTTGCCCTTTAGAAATGCTTTATTCAAAGGGTTCCAGATAATGTGCTGTAATGTTTGCTACGTGTCAGCTTTCCCATTGTTTCCTTTCTGTTTGTTCTCTTTCCGTTGATCTAGCGTCCCTTCCCCTCTTGGCTTTGTCACCTTTGCTTTTACTCATGTAAACATTTGATCTCATATAGTGAAATAAACTCATTATTCATAGGTGAGATTATTGATTTTTTAATTCAACAAGATATTTGCCTAAAACATGATCTGCAGATACTGCTTCAATCTTCAATTCAAAGGGAATCTTAGACAATAGTCTCAAAAGTCACTTTGATTTATCTTGGTCCAATAGGTTTGGACATTTTTAAGGAATGGGAATTTTGTTCTGTATTTTGCATGCATTGTACTCAGGATGTTCAATTGTGTCCCTGGTCAGAATGGTCAGTGGTGGGAACCAGGGACCATCGAGTTCTATTGGTCTCTGGTTGAAGAATATTGTTACTAGTTTTCTTCCTTCCATCCTTTCACTTAATTCTTTCTCTTTTTTTTTTCATAGAATTAGATACTAGTAACTGATTTAGATGGGCACTCACAAAATGTTAAGACTTCAGATGCAAAAATAGGATTTAGTATATTATCTTTGTGACTATATTCTGCCAATTTGCTATGTTCCTACCTGAGATTATGGTTCTAAGCCTTTTGACTTAGTAAACTAATCCCATTAGTTCTTTGTCTAAGTCTAGGAAGTCTGCTACTGAGCTCATCGGTGATTTGTTATATATATGGAGATACTCATATATAGCATACAGATACATATGCCTACAAATAGATCTAAACATGTGCATGAGTTTACTCACATATATATGCAACATCTCTACCTACAGAACTATCATCTGCATCTGACGGGTCCTCTAGGACAGAGTAAGGAACACTAGTGTTCTGCTGCACTTCACAAGGTCAGCAGTTCAAACCACTAGCCATTCTGTTGAAGAAAGACTGGGCTCCCTATTCTAAATATTTACAAATTTGGAAACCACCAAGCCAGTCTTTTAGGATGGCTGTGTCCGCATCAACTTGATGATAGTGAGATTTTGTTTTATGTTTGCTTGTTTATAGGAAAGAGTACAGAATTGTTCCTGAAGCTCAAAAGACAACTTATATTTCTTCCATGGAGTATCTCATTAATTTGAACCATCCGAATTTATTGATTACATCTGAAATGACAAAATAACTGCTATCATGTCCATTTTCACTCACCTCACTCCTATTAAGCCACTGCTGACTCACAAGGACACTACAGGACAGGGTAGACCTGTCTCTGTGGGTCTCTGAAACTATAGCACTTTACAGGAGTAGAAAGCGTAATCTGTTTACCCTGAGTCATGGCTGATGGTTTCAAACTGCGCACCTTGCAGTTATAAACCGTTAAGACCTCAGATACCACATTAGGAGGTGCCACATTGTGTTTGTGAACTGTGCTCTGTCAATTTTCAAAACTTCTCCCAGAGGCTATGTCTAATATAAGGCATAGCCTATGCCACTGAGCTGCATACATAGCAGGAGTTCTCAACCTGTGGGTCACAACCCTTTTGGTGGAGCTAATAACCCTTTCACAGGGATTGACTAAGACCATTGGAAAGCACATATTTCTGATCATCTTAGGACCTGAGACACAGCTCCTCTATCTGACTCCTGGGAGGTTCATCCACATGCAGATACGTCCACATAGTAGTACCTGGCATGAAGAGCATTATCCATGCTACCACATGCTTCAAGAAAAAAATTCATTGATTTCTCATTAAAAATAAATACTTCACAATATATAGTTACATATAGCTTTATGATTATGCTTTAATGATGTTCAATTTGCAACAATGAAAAGACATCCTGCCTATCATATATTTGCATGATGAGTCATAACAGTAGCAAAAATGACAGTGATGAAGTAGCAATGAAAATAATTTTATGATTGCAGGTCACCACAACTTGAGAAACTATATTAAAGATTGACGGCATTAGGAAGGTTGAGAATCACTGATATATACATAGATAGATAGATAGATAGATAGATAGATAGATAGATAGTTATAGATATAGATATGTGTGTGTATATATATATATATATCAGTTTTTGAAGATTATACATCTTTAGGAAAAACCAGCCTCATCTTTCTCCCACAAAACAATCAGTGGGCCCAAGCTACCAACTTTGCAGCTAGCTACCCAGTCCCTAACTCATAGTATCACCAGGGCTTCTTTCTTAGATCCATGCCTTCGGTTGTGTTTCTGTGTTATAAAATGATATGTTATAGCATTTTCCAAAAAGTGTGCCTTTTTAGCTTGCGTCCTTTTTAGTGTCTTTACTTACCTTGCTCAAATTGTACTGACTTCATCAAAACTGGGAATTTTCTCTGCCATCAACAGGAGTAACACATGTCCACTATCTTCCCTACCCCACTATTTTCCCCTTACCCACCCCTTACATCCTAGTTCATTGCCTTCTCTGTACACATCATTCGAGGCTTTTTGAATAGTGGGATAATACAGGATGTTTTTTTTTTTTTTTGTGATTGACTTATTTTATTCAGTATACTATTTCCAGGTTTATTTTTTGTTGTAGAATTTTTTTCAAACTTCTCATTTTTCTTTATCATTATGCAGCATCCCACTGTATATATAAGGGGACTTTTAAAAGTTTTTGAGAAAAATGGAATTGAAAGCTAATACTACGTATATGTGTCTAGTCCATTAATCCATAAATGGCAATGTAGGCTGTTTCCACGTTTTTGTTATGATGAATAGTGCTGCAATGAACATAGGCCTGCAAGTGTCCATCAATGGCACAGCTCTCACATCTCTGGGACATACAAAACATTCAAAAGATTCATACAAAAGAAAATTACAAGATAGTGGATGTTTCTCCCAAACATTCTAAACCCACCTGTACTATAATTAGGAGTAAAATTGTTTGATGACAACCTAAAGATGTCTCTACCTGTTTGATCAAGTGCCATATATTTTAAGCTTGGAGAATGTCCTTTTTCATTAAATACCAGAGACCAATGATCCACAAGTAGAAAAGTCTAGGGGTTATAGGACATTTCTTATTTAAAGCTTATTAATCATCAATTTTTGAGTTCCAACAAGTGCCTTCCCTACTATGAAGATAAGTAATATTATTTGCTCAGAAAAATATAAAATAAAAATATGCTACTGTCTCTGCTTTTCTGTGTATAGATGCTTACCCAATGGTTACCACACACTTTGATAATAATCTGAAACACATTTGGAAAGATGAGTTAGTTGTTTGTTAGTTGCCGATCAATTCTCTACAGAATATGGTGTCTTGTGAAGAAGCTGACAAAAAAAAGTTCCTGTTTTTCTTTATCATCATCTGCCCACTCTTGTCATTGCAATAAAACAAAATCAAGGCCACAGAGTAGAGGGAGATTGTGTGAATTAAAGTTGAAAGAGAGAGAGGCTAATTCAACAAGAACTTTGATGAGG
Source organism: Nesogale talazaci (assembly GCA_004026705.1). Taxonomy (NCBI): domain Eukaryota; kingdom Metazoa; phylum Chordata; class Mammalia; order Afrosoricida; family Tenrecidae; genus Nesogale; species Nesogale talazaci. Next base: position 29,493 of record PVJH01023167.1, on the reverse strand, counting down.
TATTATGCTAGGGTGTACATAGGGGAACAGTTAATTCAGCATTCTTTAAGAAGGCCAAGAATGGGGAAGCTTGAAAGGTGAGTTCTTAAGAAACCCAGTGCACAGACAGTGAATTATTTAATATGAATCTTCTAGCCAACATATCAAACTCCCATCAAACAACCTTTCCCTGTGTGTGTCTAGTAAGAAGGTCAGGGAAGATACTGATGGGAGACAAGGAAATTAATCCACCCAAATTGAGGGTATTGTTTATGTCTTCACAGGAAAGGGAGAAGAGAGAGAGAGAGAGAAAGAAGAAGAAGAAGAAGAAGAAGAAGAAGAAGACCCCATTCCATTGTATTAACCCTTGAGAACAGCATTTCTGCTCAGAAAAGCTCATCTACAATGAGGACTGCTGTAGGCCTGAACTCAGCTCAAGACATGACATTCCCTTCCTAGATGATATGACAGCTCTACAAAGGACCATACTGAAGATAGACCTTAGGGATTGTGACTAGTCTGGCCTCCCCACATGGGGACAAACCAAGAGGGCAGTGCATCAGATCAGCAATGGGAACATAGCCATGAAGTCCCTGGGGAATCTCAATTGTAGACATTTGACTCGGGGGCAATGCTTAACCCCTCATCTGAACTAGTTGAAGGTACTCACAATCAGGCCACCCTAAAAGCCTAAAGGTGTAACTGGTTGGGTGGGGGCACTCAACCATTCCATCCCAACTGCAGGAAGAAAAACGGGTTTTTTTTAGAAGGTGTGCCACCTAGTCACAAGTGCTGAGGAATGAAAGAGTGCATGTGCTTTTAATAAAAGGAATAAAATAATATAGGTAAGCAGATCTCAGGATAGGAAACCATAAAAAAGAGAATTGAACTGATAATTATAATAGGTCCTGCTCTCTGTGCAACAGAGAGCTACCCATCTACGCTAGCATCTACTCTGGGTCAGGATAACAGTTATGCTTGGTATTATTTGTGTAGTCTTTATTTCTCCTTCTCTTTCTCCTTCTCCACCTCCTCCTCCTTTTCTCTTTTGGTGTCTATCTATATCAGTTGCAGGATAAGAAATCCCAAGGAGACAGCGAAGGGGCCAATGGTTCTGAGGATAGTAGAGAATGAGAGAAGAATAGACTCTGTGTGTGTGTTCAGCCCATCACAACAGGGCCAGTGGAACAGAAAGGGTTCTAAAATTGACAGTGAAGAGGGAAGACAGGTACACAAATATGATGTCATAATTTTATTAATATAAAATAATAATACTATTGGTAAATACATTGATAGTTTGGGTTATAAATTTTTAACACAGTGTAGTTAAAACTATGATAGTAGAATTGGATATCTTAAATTTAAGTCCTGCCTTTTTGACATTCCAGCTGTTGGGCATTGAAAAAACTTTGTAAGCTCTATGTGCTCTTGCTTCTTTATATATGCAGTGGAAATAATAATAACACATTCATCATTTGAGGGCTGAATAAGTTTTTGTTCATGAATACCTTAGAAACACCCTAGGATATCATTCCATACATGGGGCATAGTATCATTGTTTAGTCAACATTCCACCACTTCAGGAGGGAGTATAGCACTAACGACCAATGGTGGTGAAGGAAGATGTTCAAGGTGCACTGATAATCAGAGAAGCTGGATTATAAGAAGAAGAATGTGCCCTCAGGATTAGAGGAAGATCTATTAACAACCTGTGTCCTGCATATGGTACAACCTTGCTTGTGAAACTGAGAAGACTTGAAGCAGTTGCTGATCAAGTGAAGATCAATTTTTAGGACGCATTGCAGTTCAATATAAAGAAAACCAAAAATCCTCACAGTTTGACCAATGGGTCACATCATGATGGAAGGAGAAAAGATTTCCATTGTCAAAAATTTTGTCTTGCTTAGATCCTTAATCAATGCACATGGAAGCAGTAGTTGACATAAAAACATGTGTTTCATTGGGTAAGTTTTCTGCAGAAGATCTCATAATAGTGTTGAAAAGCAAGGATGTTACTTTGAAGGATAAAGCATGCTGGACCCAACCACAGTATTTCCAGTTTCCTCCTATGCTTGTGAAAGTTGGACATAAGGAAGATTGAAGAAGGCTCGATGCATTTGATTTGTGACATTGGTGAAGAATAGTGAAAGAATCTCTGACAGCCAAAAGAACAAACAAAACTGTCTGTGAAGAAACCCAGCCTTCTTCAAGGCCAGGGTGGCAAGGCTTCATCTCAAGTTCTTGGGACATGTCGCCAGGAGGCACCAATCCCGGAGAAAGAATATTAGGTTTGGTAAACATGAAGAAGGCGTTCCACTAGATGTATTGACGCAGTCAACAAGATAGGTTGACATTGTGTTCACACATAAGAACAATGGGTTCTCACATAAGAAGAATTGTGAGGATGGCACAGGATCTGATCATGTTTTGATCTGTTGTACTTAGGATTGCTATGAATCTAAAAGGACTCAATGGAACCTAATAACAGCATCACTGCTATTTTTAAGTTAGTTCCTATCAGCTAACTCTTTATATCCTGTGTAGATATCAAAGGATTCAAGAAGGAAGAACATGTTTTAAAATTGATTGTGGTAGCAATTTTCCAATATGGTTTGATGTGATTAAACTATGGAATGATATGCTATTGGTCTTACTGTGTTAGGCTGGGTTGCCTGGAGACACAAATCCAGTGACACCCATATTTGTGTAAGCCTTAAGAAGTAATTATATATTGTGAAAGCATCCCATTCCAGTTCAATTCAAGTCCATAAGTGCAATATTAGTCCATAAGTTCCCCTTCAGAGTCACACATGCAATGATGCAGAATGCAGGGAAATCACAGACTGGTGGGTACAAAGTCTTGTTGATCCAAGGGCTGTGGCAGCATCACAGGGCTCTGGCAGGTCCCAAAGTGGTTGGTCAGCAGGAAGTGAAGACAGAGAAGGAGAGAGAGGGGAGGTCCCCTGCCATTCCTAATGAGAATGCCACACCCACAACGAGATATCATCAAGTACTCAACGTGATTGACAGGTTGAAAACCTCCCCTACCGTCTTATATACCTTCAAGTTTACATGAAAGTATGTAACCATCACACTTAGCTCTGAATAAAATGATTTTGAAAGAAAATCAAAGTTAGTTTTTATCTGTTTATAATGGCAGTTGATGAACTATTACTCTTGGTGGACAAAACTGTGTTCCGGCGAGGTTTATGGGTCGACTGGTTTAGAGGTGGATCCCTGGACCTTTCATTTAACTACTCAACTCATTAACCTTTACACTGTCCCAAGGTCCATGACATGGTCTAGTGTTAGACACATACTTGATTTAATTACTCATGCTAGCATGAAGCTTTCTGGAAGACATCAAATTATTTTCTGAAAGAACCCAGAGGGATGCTTTTCTTCTAGTTTTTATGTTCCTGTCTTTCTCACAAAATCCAATTGTCCAGTCTCTGAGCACTGATCCTCAGGGTCCTCTCCTTTTCTCAGCATGTGCCTGGAACGCAAGTCAGCAAGGTCTTTCATAGTAACTCTTTTAACATGGTCTAGGTTATTAAAAATTGAGAGTTGGGACATTCAAAAGGCTACCTAAATGAGGAGAGAAAACAAAACCCATACCCTTTGAGTAGATTCTTCCTCTTGGTAACTCAACAGGACAAAGTAGAACTGCCCTACCAGGTTTACAGGATTGTAAGTCTTTATAGAAGTAGGCTGACATCTTTTTCTCCATAGACCTGTTGATGGGTTTAGACTATTGACAGTTTGGTCATAGCTGAGTCCTTTAATCCTTGAACCACCAGGGTTTTTGTAATTAATTCCAAATACCCCCTACTAATCTCCATGTCTGTTTTAAAGTCACTTGTCTTTTCTCAGTCTTTATATCCCACTCTATAAAGTGTGGGTCCAGATATACACTGAGTCTACCTTAAGGAGATTATCCAAAAAGTAAGGAAAATAGATTTTAAATCCTTTTTAACGTTTAAAGCCATTTGTTCAAGTGAAATTTCTTTCCATAAAAGGAATACATTTTCTATTGCTCACACTCCACATGTGGCAGATTCAGTCATAACAAAAATCACTCCATTTCTAGCCATGAGTCTAATAAAGTCAACTCTGGGAGGGAAAAACAATGGGAAGTGTACATGCATGCCAGATATATATGTCCACATGCTGGAAACTCTTCTACAGCTACTACTGCCACTACGCCTAACACATTGCCCATCTTCCCCCACCAATATGTCGTTTCTTCTATCAATGACCATCTGTTGGAATCAGAGCCATCGCACCTTGAGAGAACTTTTATCCTTCTCTCTACCATCTGGGCAGATGTTCCTGCGGAAGTTCTGATAGAATTTGCATCGGCCCAATGTAGATCAACCACTTCAGATCACAACACAGACTCTGGCCTCATGGACTCCTTGAAAATGTTTGATGCCTTCTCACTGGCCATGACTATGAAGGCAAGTTAATTTTGTGGAATATTTGTTCCTGCTTTACTTAGCCCTGTTGCTTCCCCACTAAATGCTTTTCTGGCATCTTTTCCACTCCATGCTGCTGTGCTCCACGTGATCGCTGATCTGATATTCTCCATCTTCTCTTCATTCTAAATAGCCCTTCAAGTTTTTTGGAGTATCTGTATGCTCCCAACTGGCATTCAAACTTGTCACAGAACCCAACTAACCCAAATTCCATCTTGAGGGAAGACTGAAAACACCTTCCAACCTCACACTCAGGTTCCTTAATAGAGAGAGGAAAATACACTAATCTAAACAAACAAGTATACAAAAACCATCTTTCAGTTCAGGACAGTCTTTTTTGTGTAACCTTTTTCTGCAATAGCACATGCTCCTTTGAGATCTGTTTCTGTCTTTGGCCAATACCTACACCTTTTTCTTCACTTTCCTCACTTTGCTGACCATTTCCCAAGTCTTTGTCAAGGCAGTCCTTTCTGTCTATGGGCTACAATACCAACATCATCAAAATGACTTTCCTTATTCAATGTCCCTTCTCATGTGCTGTATACTTGCAGCCATCACCACCAATGACACAAGCAATGCCACCAGATTGGACTCTGATACAAAGCTTCCCCCAACTGTGCAGCCTACACATTGAATTTCTGCTCCGCCTCTCTTTTTAGCTGGTTCTTGCATTCAGTACCGTAAGCTACTGATTCTTCAACTTTAAGCTTCTTTTTTGAAGGGGGGTGGGAATAGGAGGCCCAGTTTGCTCCTGGAGAGCTGCTGCTGGATTTGAACCGCCAACCCAGTGGGCTGTAGTCCTGCACTCAACCACTATGCCTCTGGGGCTCAGCCCAACTTTAAGCTTCTTGTTGCGGTCTCCTTTCCTGTGAAATTCCTCCTTCAAGCCAACCGTCCAAATTAGGAACTGGAGAGGAGTCTTGCATCCTCTTGTATTTTCTTCTCACAATGCATAGATCTCTCCTAACCAAACAGGTCGACCCTGCCTCACCTAAACCCACTAGGAAAGAGTAGAATTGCCCCACGGAGCTTCTGAGACTGTGACCCTTGATAGCCAGGACAGCTGGGGGGCACAAACTGTTTTATTAGCAGATGTAGAGGTGAAGTTGTTAGACTAACAAGGGGTAAAAAAAAACTGTTCCTTTTGAAAAGTCCAGGGCAGGTTTAAATGAATACATTAATATATATTACTGTTTCCCATGTGGTGCTGCCTTTCGGAAAAGAGAAATCTAACTGCCGGCCCCTGATAGATTCTCCTATGGGCTCTCTTTCTAGTACTAGTCAAGCACATCCACAGACATCTACATTACATCACAGAGTGTTGTAGTGGAAACAAGAACAGCATTAAGTTGAATCATAAATGACATACCACCCACCTCCCTTCAGAAAGCACTGGGAGATGTTAAGTGGGGTAATGGCCAGGGGAGCCAATAGAAAGCAGGCGTCAGTTACTAATGAACTGGAGGACCGGATATGTGGCAACTGGGAGGCAAGGGCTCTTTCTGAGGCAGAAGTTATTGTCACTCAAGCGATGGTATTGGGAGAAAAGGGAGAAAAGACCAGGCTCGGTGAGGAAGTAGAGCTGGCTATCCTTGAAGATTGAAGAGAAAGCTTGGTGGTGCCATGGTTAAAGTGCTTGACTGCTCACAAGTAGCTCAATGAATCTGATCCCCAGCCATTCTGCAGGAGAGAGCTTTGGCAGCTGGCCTCTGTAACTATCTACAGGGTTGGAAACCCATTGGAGGTTGACCTGTTCTGTCCTACAGGGTTGCCCAGAGTCCTAATCACCACCACAGTGGCAATGGGTTTCTCAGGATCTCACTTCCCTGTGTTGAACAACGTTTCAGTTTTGATCTGCAACATCGTGGAGAAGTCAATTCAGGAAGGAATTTGCTACTTCCACCTACAGGATTTTAACACGCAGCGAATAATGCATTTAATAGATTGTTTGCCTCTAGGAGCTTGAATAATACAATACTTTCACCGGGGCCTGAGCAATTAAAGAGCCTTATTCCAATCAGCCCATGATCCTGAGGAAGATGGTCAAGTTGCCAGTCAAGTAAGATATAATAGCATATGCACCTGGTTGAGATTATTGCATAAAATAGTCATTTCGATTACTTTGGATGTGGTTCATTTGATGTCTCAGGATGAATCTAAGAGTGAAAGTAAAATTCGGAGGTATCCAAGGAAGATCATGAGAATAAGACACGGACCACTGACATATCTCCCGAACAATTAAGCTGGCCTTCAATCTCTTGAAGGAGAACCTTTAGTTGGTGTCAGCTGAAAGGATATTGTTGCAATTTGTTACAGGATTTCCACAGTACTTTATTTTTTTTAAATAAATGTAGCAGTGACTCCTGACTTTTCTCTACATAATAATAATAGTAATAATTTAACCTTATCTCTAGACAAGACAGTGTCAATGACAGCATTGTGGGAAGTGGAACTCCAACCTCTAATCTTCATGTTTCTAGAACCAACGTCCTCTGAAAAACCAGGAAGTCAGACGGAACTTTTGAAAGATTATCTCTCATATTTTATGATCTCATATATCAACTTAAAAACGAGTGGAGGAACGGCCGCCTGCAATTTTGGTTTCTTTCTTTATAAAGAAAGTTGTGACTAAGTGGCAGAGGCCAGGTCACCAGGTCTGTCAGCAATAAAACCCTTCGCAGCCATGGGCTTTCCAAGTTTTAAAATACCACTTTGGGATTTAAAAAAAATCTATGTATGATTGCGATATTCTTAGTTCATTATTTATATTTTAAGGAAATGGCCTTCCAGCAAATTCTCGCCCTAATCGCACACTTAAATAAAATGACCCCCGTTCCCCCTCCACAAAGAATGGCTTTCCTTCAGCCTAGTCTTCCAAGCTGTCAAGCCCAGAAAGTCGTTTGCGTTTAATGGCAGGGGCTTGCATGGGTGAAATGGCTTTATCTGAATCTAAACCCTTGCCATCAATAAACCACTGGCCTGAAGGCATGAAGTGACAGAGTAATACTTTGGAAATTAATTTCCTTAACTGGCGTTGTTGGTCTATGGAGAGTGTTCTCCTCTGTGGGACACTGCTTCGGATGCGAAAGCGAGCGTTTTTCAGTATACAATCCTCGCTAAATACGTTCACTCCCATGGGGTGAGGCGTACGAGGATTGTGTCCGTGGCTGATTCCGCAGAGGCTTACAGGCGTCCGATCTTCACCAAGCCTAAAGAAAAAAAAAAGACAGAAAAAAACGGATGATATCATCTACCAGTACAACAGAGGATTAATGAAACACTTTTTTTTTAGAATTTACATATTCCTATTCCATTTAATCCTCCCAGTCATCCTTTGAAGCTAGCTATTATTCTTTCCGTTTCATCGATAAAACAAAACAAACACTAGGGCTCAAGACTTAAGTGTCTAGAACAAGCTCACCGAGATTCAAAACATAAAAGCAACTCGGAATGAAAGGTTTTGCTCCATTTTGCCACATAATATTTGGAAAAGATACCACCAGAGTTAGGAAGGGGCAAATAGCTCTGTCTCCTTCTTTTTAATTTTTTTGCATACTATGCTATCTTTCCAAACACATAATTTGAAGCAATTTTTGCAGTTTTAAAACAGTGTTCAAAACCAGTCATTGCTTTCACGTGCCTTAAAAATCTGCTCTATTCTCTCAATGAGCAACGTGCTCATTTTTGGGAATACATTTGATAAACAACATCCTAAATTAGAAAAGGAAGTCTACCTTGAATTTCTACTTGGTACCAATTTATGTTGTAACATTACTGACAGTGTCACTTAATTTGCCTAGTTGCCTATGGTCTAAATGTAGGTAATTTACAAACCTTTAACAATTTTCAGCATTGCTAAATGGTACAGAGAACTGCAATTACATTTCAAATGCACTGGCGCTCTATATGTCAGTGAAAAGCACCTACAAAGACATAATTACAATGTAATTGCCCACAAGTTCATGAAGTAAACATACATTATTAGAAGGCACTCGTCTATTCAATTTAAGCAACATTACAGCTAACATATTGCATAAATAGGTAACCACTTTGTGACTAGTTACTGTAATAACAGGAGCTTAAATTAAAATGTGGTGCCTAAGTATATGTATTTGTAAGATCATTTCAGATGTGTTATTCAATATCCAGTGGCTTGATTTTTAACCTTTAAAAATTGCACTTCAAATATTATATTAATTTTGTGGGTATGTTGACAATCAATATGTAGTATCAGAAATGATTAGAAAGAGGTGCTAGGGAAAAAGCTTTCCAGAAGTTTTAATGCTGAGAGGAGGTGAATCTATTAATATTATAGAAAGGGAGTGACAGATAAATATAGAAATAGTTGGCTAGACACTTAACACCTATTGCCGATCAGAGGCAGAGCTTAAAATCACAAAAACAATTGTAAGCTTACACTGCATTATTATTCCAGTGGCACTGTATTTTGGTGCTTGTGTAATAGACTGCTAAATCCCTAGACTTCATATTCATGTCTATCAGATCAAACAAGTAGAACTGATTGAAATATTTGATTTGTACAGCCTAGAGGAAGTGTGTGCAATGCACCAGGATCTAGAAATAATTTTTAACTCAAAACTTTTCCAGGGTTTTTATTTTTTTTAAGAATAGGTGCTTCTTTGTTTGAGATACTGTGTAAAAAGCATGTAGGTGATGAAGGTGAATGAGTGAAGAGACCACAGACATGATGTTCAAACATATGAACACATATATGTGATATAGTTAGGATGTTTTCATAGATTAGATATATGTTAATAATTACCACATGATATTTAAATGAAGTGCATATACTATAATTAACAATTATATTCAGAATACTGTACCTCATGCCCTGACACGACCCCAAATACCTACCAAACCCTCTCTTGATAGCATTTTTTTTATACAGATGGAGCCCTGTGCTAAAGGGCTCACAAAAATAGAAAAGGAAGCAATTGCTTTAGACTATTAAATCAGAAAGAGTCCAATTTTATCCAGGACCAAGAAACTTTGGGCAAGGTGTTTGTGGCAGTCACGTACTCTGATGTCAATTTGACTAAAAGTGTAAGGCGGAGTCTAGCCTGTCAATCTGGAGATAGCCAATGAGACATGTGTGTGGGCATGGCTTTCCCTAAGAATGCTGGGAAATCTCGTGATATTTCCCCCCATGGAGATGAGAGGCCAGAGATTCAGTTCCTTGGTGGTCAACTACTGACAAGATGAGATGACAGCATGCTGATCAATCCTTATTCCTGGAGACTGGAGAAGCCGGAGGAGAAGCCACATGGGTTTACCCTGATGGAAGCAGACCTATGAATCTGGAAAAGTCACGTGGAGTCCCCTGCCAGCACTGAGATGCTTCTCCCACCAATGGATACTGCTGAAGGACCCCGAGTCCTGGAAATGAGGGGCCATGGGGAAACTCCTGCCAGCACCGGGATGCTTCTACTGCCACTGGATACACAAGACTGCACCCACTGGCTTATGATTGTCCTGGTGTCATTGCACATGCTTCATGAATTGGAAGGAGACTTTATAGACTGGTTTCAGACATATGGGCTAATATCGGATTTATGACCTTGGACTGGATTGGGTTGGGATTCTTTCTCAATGGTGCATTCCTCTCGTACATAAACTTTTCCCTTATATCCATATGTGTGTCTATAAAAGCTTTTTCAAAAAGTTGAATTTACACTTTTGTGAGTTGAAAATCTTACTTATTGCTTATTCCCCTACAATGTCATTTTCCCACAAGCCAGAGTCAAAGTCTGCAAAAAGAGCCACATTCATCTACCAGAACTCCCCTGCTTAGGCTGATCAGAGAACAAAAAACAAATGCTCTTCAGAAGACATAATCAAATTTTCCCCCTGTGGTTTGTCCACTTGTTTTTCCTGGGACATAGAGGATTGAAGCACAATAAACAAAAACCCCAACCACCTCCCACTGAGTTAAGTATGACTCATAGGAAACCTGCCAGGCATTTCTGAGGCTGTCATTCTTATTTGGGGAGTGCAGAGCCTCATCTGTCTTCCAAGGAGCATCTGGGGGGTTGGAACAGCCAACCTTGTGGCTAGCAGCCCAATGCTTACCCAGCAGTGTCACCAGGGCTTGTGTTGCTATTGGTAGCATGAGTCAGTTCCATTGGGAGTACCACGAGCGCAGCAGAATAAACGCTCAGTCTGTGACCTCTTCACATTGTTCTTTGTTTCACTCCAGGGTTAAAATGACTGTATCTATCCATCTCTTTGGGAGTCTTATTTTTTTGTTTTCACTGACTATCCACTTGACCAAGCACAGCATCCTTTTCCAGGGGTTAGTGTCTCCTGACAACAGGTCTAAAGCAGGTTAGATGACTCTTCACATTTTCTCTTCAAGGAAAATTCTGGTTGTACTTACTTCACGGCAGATTTGTTTTTCCTTCTGAAACTCATGGTATTTTAATAGCCTTCACCACCACCATCCGAGTATACCAATTACCCAGTCTTTGCTCACTGTCCAGCTTGCACCAGTAGATGAGGCGATTGAAAATACCACGGCTTCAGTCAGAAGGATTTTAGGCCTCCACACAACATGCTTGCTCTTCAAAAATTTAAAGAGCTCTTGTGCAGCAGATTTGTAAAGTGCAACATGTAGGATTTCTTGACTGCTCTTTTCATAAATATTGATTGGGGATCTTAGCAAGATTTATCGTGTATATCATGATGTTATCCATTGGCCTGGTTGTGAGAATTTTAATTGCTGCTACATTAAGTTATCATGTTGCTGCTGCTGTTGCTGCTGTTATTGTTGTCATGTGCCATCAAATCTGTTCTGAACCAGCACTGCTTTGTCCACACCAGAGTCAAGCACCGATGAATCCCTCACTGTCATCGCTGTCTCAGCCCCCACGTGAGTGAATCACCTTGAGGACCTTTCTCTCCAGGTCTGCTCCTCCACCCTTCTTAACATGCGGTCCTTCTCCAGGACCTGTCTCTCCTGACAAAATGTCCAAAATCATGTAAGACAAAGTCTTGTCATCCTTGCCTTTAAAGAGTACTCTGGACATATTTTAGTCCGCTCAATCTTCCTAACACCTCAACCCTTTAATACAGCTCTTCATGTTGTGGTGATACCCCCCTCCCTCACCATAAAATTATATTCGTTGCTACTTCATAGCTGTAATTGTGCTACTGTTATGAATCATAATGTAAGTAGCTGATATGCAGGATGTATTATTTTTTCTTTTTACATCATTTTATTGGGGGTTCATACAACTCTTATCACAATGCAGGATGTATTTTCATTGTTATAAATTAAACATTACTAAAGCACAGTGATGAATCAGAAGACAATATGCAATTATGTATTTATTTCTAATTAAAAATAAATGAAATTTTGTCTTGAAGCATGGTGTAGCATGGATAACAATATAATAAGATAACAACAGTAAACTACATTGCTAAAGTTTGCAATAGTATTTGCAAGAAGCCAACCTCAGTGCCAAGGTTGAGATGGGCAGACCTGCCTGGAGCTTGATAGAGTGGTGTCTCGGTTCTTAAGACCATCAGAAATATCTTTCTATCCAATGGTCTTAGATGACCCCTGCAAAAGGGCCATTCGACTCCCAAAGGGGTCATGACCCACAGTTTGAGAATCACTGACATATTTTTTTCAAGACAGATAACTTTGTTATAACAGTCCGTGATAATTTCAATATTCTTCTCCAGCACCACATGCATCTATTCTTCTTTGGTCTTTACTGAATGTCCAATTTTCACATGCACAAGATAATTGAATATTTTCATCATACATTGACATCCATTGTGCAATGACTGGGAGCTGCCAGAAGTTCAAGCCTGATTCAGAAGAGGACATGGAGCAAGAAATGCAATTGCTGATGTCAGAAGGATTTTGGGTGAACACAGAAAATACTAGAAAGATCCTAACTTTTATTCATGATGCAAAGGTATTCGACAGTCTGGATCATAAAAAAAAAAAAAAAACTATAAATAACCTTAAGCAGAATGGGAATTCTGGAACACTTCAAGAGCTCATGAGAAACATATATGAATTAAGAAACAATTGTATGAACAGAATTATGGACCACTGCATGACTTAAGATAAGGAAAGGTGTAGGATAGGCTTGTACCCTCTTACCATACTTGTTCAATCTTTATGTTGGGCAAATAATCAGAGAAGATGGATTATATGAAGAAGAGTTTGCCATCAGGTTTGGAAGAAGGCTTATTAACAACCTGTGGCATGCAGATGACACAACCTTGTTTGCTGAAAGTGAGGAGGCCTGGAAGCATTGATGATCAAGTGAAGATCAAGGAAACGTCAGTATGGTTGATGGCTGACCAGTCAATGTAAAGCGATCCAAATCCTCATAACTGGATCATGATGAATGTAGGGAAAGTTGAAGCTGTCGTGGATTGCCTTATTAGGATCCACAATGAATGCTCATGGAAGCTTCAGTCAAGAGATCAAAGACTTGTTGCATTGAGTCAATATGATGCACAAGACATACTTAAGGTATTGAAAGGCCAGGATATTTCTTTGAGAATTAACGTGTGCCTGACCCACAGCAAGTAATGGTCTTATAATGAGTACAATTATAGATCTCTTGCAGTCAGTTGGACAAGTCGCTGTCTTCCAAATTTCCAGCACAGATCAGTGAGTGCTCCCAGTGCTTTCTAAACTTGTTGAACCATTTCAATTCTTATTTCATCAATTCTTGGATTCTTGCGCTTAGCTAATGCCCTCTGTCCAGCTTGAACGTCTTCCTTCAGCATCATTGATGCTTGCTTCTGTGCTGCCCCCTGAAATGGTGGAATGCTGACTAGTTCCCTTTTTATTTGCATGTGATATTAATGGTATTATCCAGCCGAAAGAGCACAATCTCAGGCTTTGAGGCCATCCAGTCTGCTGGCCCAGTGGGACCAGACAGCCTGGTAGAGCGCTTGACACACAGTGCCAATAAACTACATACCATCTACTCTCGGTCAGTATTTTGAAGGTTACGTTGCAGAAGAGCACCTCATGACAGCAGGGATCAAATGGTTGAGGGAGGGGAAGAGGATGTTGTTTACTGAATGGCTGCCGTGTTGCACAAGGCGATTCCCCTGGACAGGATGACCGGCTATCAGAGGGATGCGGGTACTCATGAGAAACACAACTCAGGAGATGAGAAAGGGAGCAAACACATTTGGGAGACAAGTGCATGCAAACAAAGGTATGTCTTTGGGCAGGAAAAGAGAGGAGGACCAGTCTCCAGTTGAGGGAAGAGTGGCTGAAAATGCTCTGGGGTCATGTTTTCGGGGGGTAAATGGGCACATTTACCCAGGTTTCTGGATATGTCATTGGAAGCCAGGCTGAGGGTTGTGGAATTCTGGGATACTGAATCCTGGATATTCAAGGTATATGGCATGCTCCAGAGGTGGCATTAATGAGATCTGGTGGGGAAATCCAACCCTTGAGCTGGATTCCAACTCAGACAAGCTTGTAGCCTGAGGACTTAAGTCAGAAAATACATGGTGTCTGAGGAAACAGAAGTAAGCTGTAACAATATTGCAGAACTGTTGGTAGGAAAGCAAATAAGGTTTTGCTACAGCAATGCCCTATATTCTGTTTTAAGAGATGCCTTATTCCAACAAACCAGTGATTGCCATTCTCAGTGAATATTGTTGCAAATTTCCCTGAAAATTAACCTCCAATGTTTGTGTAACTAGTGTCCAACCAGGAAAAGATTGATTCTGTATAAGTGAATAATTCGAGTACTGTGATGAGGAGTTAGCATACATTGGCCCAATGTCCCTCTTTCAAGAAGACTTCAATATATTAGTATCAGGGCAAATCAAAGACAATATTATGGTAAGATTGTTATGCCCAGGGGCATGATCGAGTAGCCTCTCTTTCATAAATTAACTAGGAGACTTTGAAAGGGAGCCACAGGCAAATCAAAAACAAACAAACAAAGGCATAGATCCAGAAGTGGGTTATTTGATTTCTTGGCTACTGTTCCTACAGATGTTGATTGTGGATCTAAGTAAAGAAAACGTGTTGATACTTCTATTTTTTTCTGTTTATCATGATGTTGCTGATGTCCAATGAAGGGGAATTTTGTTTTCTTTATGTTAGATCTCATCCATTTTAAAAAGTATCATATTTTGAATTTCAGTAAAGTCTTCAAGTCCATCTTCACTTTGAGTAAGCAAGGTTGGGTCCTGTGAACACTATAAGTTGTTCATAAGTCTTCCCCCAATCCTGATGCTGCATTCTTCTTCATATATTTCATCTTTCCGATTATTTTCTCATGGTCGAGGTTGAATAAAAACACCAAACTAGAACAGATTGAATGATTATGATGGAATTACAATTTGGACCTGAATCTTTTTAGCCTACTATAGGATAAAAGACATCATCAATTTCAAGGAGATTTAGGAGAAATGAATTTGAAATAGTCTAATTGTAAGTGAAGTCTAAAAATAAATTCCTTTATTAATTCAATAACAATAATATTTCTTGGTTGCAGTTGGGAAACATTTGTTAAACTTTTATCCTTGTCCAAAGTAACAATGGGAATTTTTCAGAGCTTTCCTTCTGAATGTGGTTTCACTTTATATAATATAGAAAAATCATTTACAGGTGTCTTGACAAAGCTAACTCTGTAATTATTGCCATCGATTTTTGTAGTTTGTGAGTTCCTCAGTTTTCTGTGGTTTACAGAGAAAAGTTTAACCTCAAATGCCATCTATAATCCATCATTTGCTCTCATTTTGCAAATACTTTCTTGCCTAGCAGTCTGAGCACCTGGACCTATCACTTTGAGATGATCATGTCTATCAACTGTATTGTAGATCTTTGGAGGAGGTGGACAGTAACTAGGCTATCAGATCCTATGTACATCAAGTATCCATGTCTTCTTTCTATAGCTGGTCAGTTGCCTGGAATTCACTCAAGTGATGATCAATATCCTCTCCTGGTCTAGCCAGGGCTTCTTAAACTTTTCCCACTTGAGGCACCTTTTTGCCCCAGAAATTTGTAACATGGAACAAGCACTGCTAGACATACTTCAGATTCATCCATCATTTGATTACGAATTCATATTTGATGACGCCGCACTCAGAAAATTTGTATCGTTGCCAACATTTTTGTGACACCTCAACATTCTGTGGTGTCCCATATGGGGTCACAGCCCAGAATTTGAGAAGATTAGGTCTATGTTACTTAGGTAATCCCAGGAGTCAGCAAATTAATAGTGGGGTTTACTCTGCTCCACGCTCCTCAGCAGAGATTCTGCCTTCTGTCTGCACATTCGGATGATGCTTCCACTTTAGATACTCTGTCATCCCACCTTCTTTCCCAGAAGATGACAGGAGAGCTGCTCTGAGAGCTGGTGAGTGTGCTGGATGCTGAAGGAAGCACAGATGCCATCGCCCACCTGTGCCCTGGGGAGGGGGGAGGGAGAAGAGTACGTGCTTTGTGTCAAGCATATAGAGTAGGGGTGTCAAACTCAATTAAAATGCAGGCCATTTGGTGCAACAGGCAAGATTCACGTGGGCCACATCACATTTACAAATTTTGTTACATTTGTATTTGGAAGTGAGGATTTGGGGTCTCCACTGTCATCCATAACCTTCCGCAAACCAGGTGTGCACAATGGAAGCTCAGCTGCCATTTCTTCCTTGGAATTTAGATTTTGTTCTTCACAATCTTTGGATCAACCTGCTGGTGTTCTTCTTCCATGCGGGCAAGTTAACGTCTCTCTCAGATGGCTGCTGGTTTTAAGAGAAGCCTTTTAGATCCCGGATGCTATTCTTTCTGACAGTCAGACAGTATCTGGATTTTTCACCACATTTGGCTAGAACACCCCTCTATCAGTCATCCCCACCAGAGAAAGAACAGTGGGCAGGGCAATTCCACCAGCTGATCTCAAGTTTTCAGGGGAAAAAGAAAGTGCTTTGAGAATGACCGTGGTAGCATAATAATGCCTGAGGTGATTGAGCTATGGGATGTTATCATATCTGTCAGAGATTCTCCTAAAATGATTATTTAAAAAGAACTAATTGTTCTTGAATTGGGTTAGAATTAAGTGTGCGCCCCAAGCCCAGTCATGTATCTAAGGTTTATGTATGTCTCTGGTAAAATTCAGAGACATAATTATCAATTGATAATAGAGGGCATTATAAACCATCCTCCTGGGGCATAAGGTGATTCTACTGATGTTCTTATTAGGGACTGCCCGGGTGTTTCTGGCTCACAGCAAGTCAATCTACATGGGTTAATCTAGGAAGACTAGAGAAATAAATTCATAAGCACGCATATGCATATAAGAGAGTTTTATACAAAGGTAATTGTACGTTGAGAAAAATATTCCAGCCCTGTCTGGTCCAAGGTTATAGCACTAATATTAGCCTACATGTCCAATACCAATCTATAAAGTCCTCTTCACACTCATGAAACACATGCAATGGTGTTAAATTCAGAATGATCACAAGCCAGTGGGTAGAATGTTTTTGGATTCAGTGATATGGCAAGCTTCTCAGTGCTGGCAGGAGTCTTCATGTGGCTACTCCAGGTCCCAGGGCTACATCAGGGTAGGTCCATGTAGTTTCTCCTCAGGGACTTCTCCCAGGAAGCCAGCCTGTCTGCCAGACTGACTTCCTGTCAGTCAAGTGTCTCCAAGGGAATGAGAGAGTATCTCCTGCTTCCACGAAGGAAGTACCAGACTTCCCAGAATTCTCAGACAAGGCCAAGCCCACACAGAGATTTCATTGGCTATTTCCAGATTGAGAGGCTAGACTCCACCCTTACAGTCTCACTCCTCAAACTGACACTAGATTAGGTGACTGCCACACTAAAACCCAATCTGGTCTTACACCCCCCTCACAATTGTTCTCATGTTTGAACCCACCAAAGCAGCCATGATTGATAATGCAAATAATTTAGTCAATGGGAATGGGTGAGGGGGCAAAACGTTCAATGACACTCATTCAAAAAGCCCGGACAATGCCTACCAGACTAATACACATCACTGTCAAACAAGGCAGGCAGCAAAACTATGTTTATGGAAACCCCAGACCACATTGTATTGGACACCCTCAGAGTGAGCTATCCTAACCAAACTCCAACAACTGCAGCAGCCATAAACTTGGGGTTGTGCTTTTTCTCCACTGGGGTGTTTTAATCTTCAGTCCAAGGGAGGAGGTTGGTTCCTTAAATCTGCTGCAGGTGATTTTGAGATAAAGCCCAGTTCGCTCAGTGAACTAAGAATTTCCACATCAAATGCTTCTTGTTTGACCTGTGAAGGCTATTGTGTTCCTTGAAAGAGTGGAGTCTAAATTCCAAGTAGTGATATATAGCGCGTGGCCTGTGTCACCAAGGGATGGATAGAAACTAGGTCAAAAGTGTTCAGTTAGGAATAGAGTATCGGGCATATTCTCCATGTAGGTTTTACAAATGTATTGTTAAGTTTTTCTTTTTGCTTTTTTTTTCCCTGAAGGAAGGTGGCTCCATTGCCTCCTCCAGGATATGTATGCACCCTGCTCCATCTTGTCTTGATTTCCAGTAAGGCTTATCACTCTCATAGGAATGTCTGTGGATGTCCGTGATGCTAGCAACTTGTTTCAGGGGAGCAGCTGCAGAGTGGTCTGGTGGTCTTCTTATCCCCACTTCCATCTTGAAAAACTGACTGAGGTCTCTTTTGTCAAAGGAGACCTACCTGACTTCTTCTTGTATCTTATTAATAGTCATAGGAGAAGAGTCTTACAGATCTATGTCTCATAGAGAGAGGTCACAATCTATCAAGATATAATTTCAAACATATTGTCCCAGAAGACCAACTATATTTTCACTAGAAAAACCAGATACATAAGAGGCTTTGGTGGAGCATGTACTAAATAAGCAAAAACAAACAAACAAAATCCCAAAGAAAAACCTCACAGCCATGCCATCAATTCTGACTCACAGAGGGTTTCAGAGCAGACACATCTTGTTGGGAAACAAATCATCTCAATGTTCTCAAAGGGAGAAACTAATGGATTTGAACCAATGACCTTGTGGTTAGCAGAGACAGCACCACCAGGGTACCAAGTAATCCAAAAGGGATCATTATCTACTAAACTGACAAATGCTTTTTGTTAGTCATTTTAAAAATGTTATTATATTTAAAATAGAGTGCTTTTGCTTAGAAGTCCTTGCAGAATCATGTGATTTCTGCCCTCAAATTCGAAATCAAAACCTCTCTGAAAGTGGAGGAGTTTCCTCCTTTTCTTTTCTTTTCTTGATTTTTCATTGAACTGTTCTTGTGGCAACAACGTGTGTATGCAAAAGGAAATCATTGAGACCTTTTGTCATCAGTATGGAACCCCTATTTTGACCGAGGGAATAAGCATATCCATCAGCCTTGAAGATTTCCTTTGCCTGTGTGTATACTGGTACAGATAGGTATCAGAAAGACAGGGAATACAGAACAGATGATCCCTTCAGGACCTGAGAGTGATGATACTGGTAGGGTGGACAGAGTGTGGAGTAGAAAGGGGGGACCTAGTACAAGGATCTACATATAACCTCCTCCATGGGGGACAGACCACAGGAAAGTGGGTGAAGAGAGACATCAGGCAGTGTGAGATATGACAAAATAATAATAATTTATAAATTATCAAGGGTTTACAAGGAAGAGGAGCGCAGAGGTGGGGGGGTGAAATGAGGAGCTGACTCCAAGGGCTCAAGTACAAAGCAAATATTTTGAGAATGATGATGGCAACAAATGTACAATTGTGCTTGACACAATGAATGGATGGATGGGTTGTGATAAGAGTTATACAAACCTCCAATAAAATTATTTGAAAAATAAAAATATTTCCTTTTAGTCTTGTAGATTACCTTCGCTACTAGATGAATTTCATGAATTCAGACTTTTTCAGCCACCATTTGCTAAAAGTCTACACTGGCCATACACTTCCTAGGAACTGTTTATCAAAATATACAGAGAATAGACCACTTTTTTGAGGGACTCACTGCTCAATCCAGGAGCCAGATGTATAGATGACTGTATAGCTAATGATATTTAATGTCTTCAGCCATAATTAAGACCAGTTTAAGATGTACAACCCTTTTGTGTGTGAGGAGACCTGAAGAACACGTTTTGATTAAGAGCACCCAAAGAGACTGTAAACGGCTTGATTAAGTAATAAACCAAAGAGCACATTGAAGCCAAGCAAACTTGAAAGATTGGAAAGGGAGGGCACAGGCAAAAACAAAAATGGAGCTCATTTAATATTCTAAAGAATTCAAGCTTTCTAATGAATCTTTTGAAGGCATTTCAATAGAAGTGTACAGGGTGAAATATTCCCATCATATTCATCTCCCAGGAAGAAGTGGCAGCTGGATGAGCAGGAGTTGGTAAACTATCGCCCATGCACAGAATCTGGTCCACCACCTCCCTTTGTAAATGAAGTGCTTGCGGCTGGAACACAATCATGTTTCCTTGTTGATGTATTGTCAATGTCTGCTTTCCTGCTGCAACCACAGAGTGGATGGCTTGCACAGGGACTTTATGTTCCACCAAGCTGAAAATATTTACTACTGAGTTCTTTGGATGAAACGTGTGACAACTCCTGGATTCGGGTGAGTCAAGAATGATTTTCTAAACTAATTAGAGAAGTTCGAGCAATAATTCTGACGAGGCCCTGGAAGAGCCTGACATTTAGCGGGGTTTCTAAAATGCTCAGCGTCTTTGGCACCATCGTTTTCACCAGCACTAAATCAAAATCAGGAGACGTTTTGTTAACCCCCAACTGGTCTCCGTGAATAAAGCAGTATGTGGGCAGCGCAGAGTGTGGCTTGAAGACGCTGCTTTATTCGCTCAGCAGCCCTCATTCTCCATGCACGCGTGATTACGCTCCCGCCGCACGGAGCCCAGAGCACCCGCCTCATAGAATATATGTTCTTTTTCCTCTGAATGTTCAAGGGTGAATATGAATATTGAGATATCTAACTAGTGCGGATATGTTTTTCCTTGGACAAATATTAAGAGTGGATTTCCACTCTGTGCAGACAGGCTTCATCCAATGCAAGCCAATAAATAGCATCTCTTCACACCCACCCAAGGTCCGGTCTCCCTCTGCTCACTGTGCGATGTGCACCGGAGGCAGTGGTCTTGGATAGTCCTGAGGGCTTCCAGCCCTTTTGTGTTTAGCAGGCAAGGTGACATCATCTGCACACTGCAAAATTACAAAGCCATTCAAGTGTGTGGTTCTGAAGAGATTAAAAGTAATGTTTGGAAAGATGGGAATTCCTGAACAATTCATCATGCAAATGTTGAACACGTACATTAGAGTCAATCATTCCAACAGAGCACAGGAACCCTGCATCAGTTAGGAAAGTTGTGTGCTGGGGTTGTGACCTTTAAACGTATTCAATCTGTGTACCGTTACTAATCTGAGAAGATGGACTGTATACACAATTGCACAGCACTGCTATTTACTTAGCGTTTGAAATGATATATATCACATACGGCACATATATGAGCATATGCCCAAAATGAAAACTCCTTTTTGCCTTCTTGTTCAAGTCCTAAAATCATCTGATCTCATAAAATGAATGGAAGAGGAAATATGAATCTCTGTCAGAGACTGAATGAGTATTTTATTCTAATGTCAATATTGATCAACATTTCACTGATTGTGTAATGCCAAACGTCAATACTCAGAATTATCACTTATTTCATCCTATTTGTTCCACACACCTCATAGTCCCTTCTGGACTCTTCCATTCATTCATCATTCATTCATCATTTTCAAATCTAGTCACAAGACAAACGAGATGGAAAGAAAGACATAAGTTGATCTGCAGCCTCAAGATAAACTTCACTCCCAGACTTGCTGGAGGAAGACTGCCCAAGGTCAGAAACACTGTCCTTGTGAATTATTTACTTTTGAAACTCCGTGCTTTTTATTTCTCCTCACTAGGCAAAAAGAGATTTATACTCAATTTAAAATTGTTCTATATATTAAAATATATCCTTATGAATAAGTATTGTAAAAATGTAACAAATTAGAGCCCAAACACTTTTTCCCCTCTTTGTTGTTACTATGTTCAAGAAATCATACCTCGTTTGATACAAAATATCATGCACAGTAAAAGATTATTATTTACATTAGTATTTAATTTCTTTTAAATAAATTCAAGTTTCAGGTTAAACAAAAAAGGCAGCATCTCGCTTGGAGGAAAATTCCTTAACAACTTGTGATATAGCGAGAGTACATGCTTGCAGGTTTATATTTTATAATTTCACTAAATAAAATTTTAATATTTAAATTTTATGAAAATATTTAAAATTATGACATTATTCTAAATAAAACTTACCATGCTATTTAATTCTCATGACACTATTGAATGAGCTATTTTGAGTACTTGCTTGTCAGTTTAATTCAATTTTACAAAGGCACAAATGGAGAACATAACCTAATAGTTACAATAAAAATACAAATGTGGCATATCTGAAAAGCAATGTACAATATAAAAATGTCTAATGAAGCTGCTTACCCAAGATAAATAAATAGATCTGAGATTAACTGAAAAAGACATCCCCTATATTATATTCACAACCTTTAAGGAGGTTAAAATTATTAAGCAAGTTCTAGAATTTTTTAATATATATCAGTTTTCTTTTTCAAACTTTTGATATGTGAACAAAATTATGCAGTGTTTTCTTTCTTAAGAAAATGATAAAGTTGTTAACCTCTGATCCCTCGACTATTACTGAAAACCATAGATAGAAATTTGCTAAATTTCAACAAGTCAATAGAAAAGCTTATTCAACTCTCTGGAAAAGCAGTCATGTATTTAAAGTTGGAGGGCATCAGTACGCTATGGCATCAACAATGGACTTAAGTCATCAGAGCAGTGGTGGGGATGGCACAGCACTGGGCGGGGGGTTGCTCTGTTGTGCATGTAGGAGTCTGAAGTCACTCTATACTCCATGGTACCTGAACAGGGTGTACACAAATCACTCTCCATAGCAACTTTACATGTAAAGAGGAAGTACAATAAATAAAATAAACTAATAGAGTTATTGAATATTTATAAAATTGTTGATACATTTATTTCCTGTTGACTTAAATAATTCTATCTGAACTCTCACGACTCAGAAGGGGAAAATCAACAATTGAAGGAATAAGGTTTGGAACTGCAGCCCTCGCATGTAGCTGCCTGATGCATAACTACTACACCCCCAGGGCTCCAAAGGGAAAGTCTCACGGGTCAAAACCACGATACATATTTCTATAGTACTAAAAGAACTGGAATATAAACTTGGCTCCTATTTTCTACTTGTTCAAATCATGGTGCTCTTCATATGTATACCTGGGAAGGTAACCTACTGAATTAGGCAAAAGGCAAATGAGGATGTCTGGAGTCGACACCATCTGTTGAAGACAAAATTATTCTACTGTATCCTACTAAAGAGTTCATCTAAAACCTGCTGCCATTGAGTCTGCTCAAATTCACAGGGAGCCTTTAAGATAAAGTAGTGTCTAAGGTGGTCAACATTCAGAGATGGAGACTCCCACATCATTCTCCTGCATTCATTGCCTAATACAATGCTTTACAGAAGAATGAATTAATATTCCATTAAGCATTCCTTTGTTACATCAGCTATTGTCATAACTTGTTTTTTCACTTTTGACTCAAAATTTTGAAGCATTTTAAGATAAGTCTAAGTAGGATCTCCTTATCTAAATAATGATTCTCTTATCAAAAAACTGGAAATTTGTGACATTCTCAAGAGAAGCTTTGAAGTAATTGGACTTTTCTTTACATTCATGTACCACTTAATATACAGTCAGGAGGCATCTGTGGTTTCAACCCCCATAAAGAATAGTATATTAAAATATTCATGTTTATATTATCGTTAATAGTAACAAGCAAGATCAACTTTTGATGAATATCAAACCAATATTATTATTAAAATTACTACATTATTATGTTAAAATATTATATTTTCGTGAGCCCCCGATAAAATGATTTTTAATTAAAAAATACAGAAATTGTTTACACTGGGGAAAAATTATGTTTTAGTGTATCTGTATAAATTTAATTTTTATGCATAGACAGGCACATTATATGAAAAGCAAACATTTTTAACTCATCAGATACAAGCCATAGTTAACTGTTCTGTTTTGAACAAAGTTTACTTGAAGCAGATTTAGAAATGAAATGCATTCATAATCCAGGTACTTCCTCTGCAAAATATAGTGTTCACAACATCCAAATCACTTAATGCTATTTCACAGAATTCTAGACATTAAGAAATGCACATGGAATCATCTCGTACTACTTGTATCACAACATATTAAGAGTAGGGCTACCTGAGTTTCTAGTTGTAAGAATTCAATATTCACATGAAAAGATAAGTATGCTTACATATTTCTTCATTGAAGAAATTTATATGAAGTTTTTCAGAAAGTACATGAAATAAAGGAAACACAAAGATAACAGAATTTTTTTGCCAGAAAATTCTGAAAGTTTCTCAAAACACTATCAAAATCAGAAGAAAGGACACAGCTGCTAGACTAATTCTTCAGAATTAATAATTATATATTTCATTCAAATAACTGATCATTCAATTTTTAAAAAATTCCTAGACTTTGATAACTTGCTTTCTGTTCAAATCTACTTACTAATCACTTTCGAGGATACCCTTATGAAAAGTACCCAGGAAGTTTAACACATATTTTTATAGGTAAAAATAGGCATTGGGGGCACTCGCAGACATTCAATATTTTATAGTTTGGTTGGTAAGAGTGCTAAGAGTTAAAAATTAATCACAAGAAACTAGAAGCAATTGAGTCAAATGGACTTGGGCCATCTTTGAATAAAGTTAAAAGTGCAGTGATATTGAGAATGAAAGCCAAAGGATAAAATAAAAATTATTTCTCCTCCCCCTTTGGAAGACACATGAATTAAAACAGAAATTGTGGAACTAAAGACACCACATATGGACATTGTGGAACTAAAGACACCACAAGGGCCATTTCCAGTCTTCTAGAAAGCGAGTGAGTATGTTTCTGAATGTAGAAGTAACGTGAGTTCCGAGGGCTCCACAATATTGCTGTATTTAGAAGTTCTAGTGCAAAGTTGCATCTTCACACTTAAAGAAATTGCATGCCTACATACCTGTCTGCTGGAAAAATCTTACTTGCCATTTAGGAAAATCCAATAAAACAATGATTGAACAAGTACAAAGTTGAATTCGCAATATATTCCAGTAGGCCTTTTTTAGTGTTACCCCCACCCTTTTTTTTAAAGAACAAGAAGCAATATGTTAGTAATTAAGTAAATACTATAGTAGTATAGCTCATGCTTAAAGCTTATCACTCCACAGGGAACAGATATTTAATTTGTGGTCATGATAATAACAACCTAATGAACTTCACATCCATCAGGAGAGCTTAATAAACTTCAAAGAAGACAAAACAAGAATGTGTGCGTAAAAGTACATCCTTAGCCTTTCATGAAGCAAAATGAGCAGGAGTCCTAGCTCAGCGTGGCTTCCAAAGTTAGCACACCCAACGACAAAGCAAATGTATGCGGAGAAATGTACAACAAAAGACATCGCTTTTAAATCTTCAGTGGAGTTTCCACAAATGTGGCTTACAAAAGCCACCATTCTCTACGTTAACAAAAAGTTGTGGATCTGTTCTTTGCTAAATCCTCTTTTCTGGCATAATCCACCTTGTGCACTTTAGCTTGAGTGTGTTTTATCTGATCTAATCCTGAGCTCATTCACTCTCAGATAGAAGCAACAGGATTATTTCACCCTTAAACGAGGTCCAATCTTTATGTGTTCTCTAAGAGGACACCTGGCTGGTGCAGAATTTAAGCAAAAGGTTAATCAGGTGCTCAAGACATATAATGGTTTCAAATATAATAACAGGTTATGATGGAAAGAATTACTGTCAGACCGTATTAAAATGCATCTTAAACTGTACACACTAATGTCTATACAAGCCTATTATCTTGATTTTTGTGTGTGATGCTTATACCTCTACACACATGATAGCATCGATTTCAAGAAAGGATTCCACGTTCTACCAGAAATTCTATAACCCAACGTATTCACATTTTCATTTATGGCTTTCTTTCAAATTTAGCATATCTATGGCTTAAAACAGGGTCAGGCTTTGTGGATTAGAAAATTAGCCCTTGGATTTTTTTTCTTGTCATGGACAAAAAAGCTCAATAGAAAAAACTCTAAATTCCCCATAAAGCTAAAAGTATGAAAAGGATCAGTATGAAATACTCAAGCCTCCATGGACTGACTTGGAAGTATCATCAAATTAAATATAAATATGTTTCATATGTATAATATATTCATATATATGTGTATATATACACACCTTTGGAGCATTCTCCACTTATGTACCGAGTATGTACACATACACACATTTTCCTGTGGGTCTTAGATGCTAACTACTCTTTGGTAATGTGTTGAAGGTTCAGAGTACTTATAAATACAGCTTTGTTATCTGGGTGCAGAGTCAGTCAATGACTATAAAAATTAAAAGAAAAGCCAAAAAAGTCTATAAATACTTTTTGTGTGTGTGTGTGTGTGTGAGCATCACTGCCTCTGGTAGTCTTGGGCACCACCCACTGCTGCTCCTGAGAGTCGCCACTGGATTTGAACCACCAAACCCACGGGCTGCAGTTCTGCACTCAACCACGTACGCCACCGGGGCTCAGCCCTACAAATACTCTTTTGACTACACAATTCATATAAAATTTATGCAACCAATGTATGAGTTCCCATTAGAATTATCAAGATATCCTTAAAAGGAAGATGATATCAGACAGTTAAGAAAAGGAAGGATAATAATGATACCGATGCATGTACCTTTTGAAATATAAGATAAATGAGAGATACATAATAACAATTACATACCTGGTATGTGATTTAGAAAGTAAGACAACCCTAATGCTTTGTGGCATATTTTAACAAATCGAAATCTGTTAAAGTTAGTTGGCAATATAGCTGAAAAGTCTATTTCACACTGAGGTGATGTACGTCAAATTGCTATATCTTTAAATTTAACTCAACCAGATAGTCACATGTCACATGAAAGAACTTTCCACATCTCCCATTTTTCTTCTGCAAAATGGGAGAGTTAGAGCAATTATTTTATTTTTTTTTGGAGGGGGGGCAATCACTGCTCTCTGGTGGTGGGAGTAGGAGACCCAACCCCACTGCTGGAATTGAACCTCCATCGCAGTGGCCGCAATCCCACGCACAACGATTACGCCACTGGGGCTCAGCCCTACACCAATTATTAACTCACTTTTTTACCTCTAATGACTCAAGGATCAATGTGTTCCAATATTTTACTGGTGTAAGCATATATGGTCCAGATGTTTACACCATTAGTAAATTAGAATAATCCATTAATCAAAGTCTTCTAGGAACAAGTGCTATGAATATAACTGTGCTGTGAATAGAACTCAATACATCATGAGGAATCATGTGTCCATGATCATTCTGCTCTTAACCTTTCTCTCAGTCTTGTTCCCACAAAGTTGTATGTAATATTCCACATTGAGCATAAATGATAAAAATGACATTCATTGCCAAGAAAAAATAAAGTTTAATTTTTCTACCAGATCAAAAACAATCTTTCACTATGTGTTTAAAGGTAGATGCAGATACTCTTACATGTACTGAATTTAGAAATTCCATCATAAAACTAGTAATTTTAAAAACTTAAAATAAATTTTCAAATAAAAAAGGAAGGTCAGTTCACAATGCCAATAAAATCTGTTAGCTCCATCATACCAGTTTTAAATCCAACCTATCAACCAACCAACACACAAAAACACTTTTGGGTAATATGAACATAATAAGAACAATGTATTTCAAAATAAATTTTAAAATGTGATATATCTAGCTATTGCATTTGACATAGCCTTCATAACATTTCTGAAAGAGGTGTTTCCATTTTTCTAAGCTTTTCTTGAAGAATTCTCTGTGTGTGGATTTACACTACATTATTGGTAGTTTGGGCATCATCAAGGGACTGAAATTGTTAAATGTTCTTTGGGTTTTGGGAACAAATGAACAAACAAAAATCTTGAAGGTCTTTGGGGCTGGAGAGAAGTAAAGTAAGCTATTCCAAAGAATTGTTTGGAAATAGTGCTTGCTTTCTTTAAAGAATAAGCAGATATAGTGTCATAAAACAAACAAACCTAGGACTGAGCCCCGGTGGCGTAGTGGTTGTGTGCGGGACTGCAGCTCACTGGGTTGGAGGTTCAAATCCAGCAGCAAGGCTGGGCCTCCTACTCCCACCACCAGAGGGCAGTGAGGCCCAAACAAACAAACAAACAACAAACAAACAAACCCCGAAACATCCATTGGCACCAAGTTCTTGGCCTTTTCTCACTTAAGTAGCTTTCCATTTTCCTAAAATGTATTCCTAAGAAGCCCCTAGTAAGTATTACTACTATTTATATGAGTGTCCCGAGTCCTTCAAAAATCTGTCAAAACCAGCCTCTTTGGAATCACAATAAGCAGTAGCTATCACCAATGGCAGAACGCAAATATTTTAACCACCGAGTTTGCGGCACTAATGACTTTTAAGTGAAAAAGAACAAACTACCAAACGTTTAGGATTACAGCATGCTATCAGAACATGGCTGTTGTGCAGATGAACTTTTAAAAAGAGTAAAGAAAGTCAATTTATGATTTCCACATTGGTTGGCTGATAATTAACCAAATTCAATCAAAAATTAGGTGTTGGTTTTGCTAACCCAGGGTGAACCCACTGAATCCTACCACAGCCACAATCAACTCAGCTGATCATTCTTCCTTGAACTGGCCCAGCAGGTGCCCTCAAAGACCTGTTTCAAATGTACCAATTTGGGAGGCATTGAAATGAGGCTGAGACAAGTGTCTTACTGAGAAAACATGTCTGTGATCAGCCACTGGTCACAGAGACATGTTGAAACACATTTAATTTGGAATAAACCCTAGCATGCATGAAGAGAAACTCTGCTGGCAATACTTTCATACTTACTCTCAAAAATTGGCAAAATGATACAATTATTTTTTCTTTCGAATAATTGTGTCATTTTGGGAAAATACATCTTTTCCAATACCATTAAAATGAAGTATGCTGCCATCGGCCATGTCATCAGTCTTGGGTCTGGCTAACCCTGGGAGCAATTCTGTTTCACCTTTCAATGGAGGATGGCATAGAAAAAACTCAAAGGTATGGAGAAAGAAGAATTTAAATATAACATAAAAAATATATATCATGCAACGTTTGTATGAAACCCTAGAAGAAACTATTGGGAACACGGGGATGAGGGGAGCAACATTGTCTATTTTTGTGTTAGCTCATGTCACTCACAAATAATTAACTGGAACATATTGAGAATTATCAGTCACTGAAAAAAAAGGTACTGTGTGTATCGACATAATTATGTCACTCTGGCTGGTAGATATCATGATCAGATAGTAAGATATTTGTCCAGTAATACTTATTGGGTCAACACTAGTTCATTTTATATATATATTCTCATTAATCTCCAGAGAATTCCAGTGAGAAATGAGAATTTTATTTTTGTCCCTACTTTACAGCTAAAGAAACTATGATGAATGAAACTAGATAACTTGCTTAGTGGTGATAAATCCACACACTTCTTTAACTTCACTCATGAAATTATGTAGCATTTGAAGGAAATTTTTGGTCTTTCTCTTGAATACTAAAATATATCTTTAATTATATATGCACATATATACTTCATTTCATAGAATATTACTGTTCAAAAATTTATCAGGTTACCAGAAGCATTGGAGGAAATCTACCACCAATTAGGTCATCACTAAATTTCCCCTCAAATGAATCACCTAATTTTGTTCATTACTGTTTGCTTGCTAGTTGTTAATGTTTTCTTAATATATCACAATTGTCTTAGCAACATTTTATTTAATTGCAAAATGTTATGCTTAGTATTGGCATAGTATATCAGATGCCTAGGTAATATTGAATTTCAAATAAA
>PVJH01023166.1:0-35295 GCA_004026705.1 Nesogale talazaci | reverse complement strand
AAGAAGATTCTAAAGCATAATTCATGAACATCATTTTTTCATTGTGGAAGATCAACAAGATTTTACATTGATTGTTGAAACAACTAAATTCACTGGCTCATCTTTATAAAATATGTACTCTTTCTATAGAAATGTTGGCATATATGAAATATATAGTACTCCAAACCGTCTAAGAATTGTATAATTCTGTTCATCTTATTCCACTAAAATGGCACATTCCATTATTGCATTCAATTAATATAGCACACAGGTGGTTCCATCTGAAAAAAGTGACATCACGAATAGTTAAAACACATACAAACATATGCAAGGCGTCTTCAAAATACCAGTGAAAACAATTTTAAAAAGGTAATAAAAATGTTCCTTCAGATTTTGAAATCTCCATACACACATGTGAGTTTGTGTGACTCATACATCTCATTCAAATGTGTGAACAATCAGAGGAAAGAGGAACTGCAGATTCTTAGTCTTTAGGGCTCTCCCATGCCTTCATCAGACTTTGGTGAAAAATAGCTTTTCTCCTGGGATACAGTGTGCCATGCTGCTTAATTTATCTATGCTATAAACCCAAGTGTATGCACCCTGGATTCTGAACCTGGGACAGAGTTCACCCCGAAACAGTGGGAACTAGACACTCCCCCAAGAGACCACTGTCATGCAAGACCAAGGAAACTAAACCAAATGAAATGAAACCACCTGGCTTTGATCACATTTATTTTTCTACTAAAAACTGACAACTAAGAAAGGAGCAAACACTTTCACCTGGCACGAGAATTTATAGTTAAGCTGATATTAATGTAAGTACTGTGAGTTTTAAAAGGTTAGTTTTTGTTGGAAAATGTTTTTCTAAAATATATATTTGGAATAGCAATAACATTTTTAATATGAAATTTATATTAACCACTAAAATGTGTTTAAAGATGTTATAGACATATTGAGCGTCCTCCTCTATTTCTTCTAGAACTTTAAAATTTTCAATCTATATTACGAATATCTATGGGAAAAACAATTTATAGACTTATCTCAATTTGAACCCCCCCCCAACGAAGTTCATTTATCAATAGCAAGTGCAACACCAATGTTCCCATGAAAAACGTTTTAGAATGTGGAACATTTTAGGAAATCCCATATTTACTCAATATTTTGAAAGATGGACAATAAATAAGGAAAAAAAATCAGCACCTTCTTCATTAGTGTTGATGAAGACTAGTAAATATTGCGTGAACTATTGAAGTATGATCAAATATATTTTAGAAGAAGCATATCAAGAATACTCCTTAGAAACTAGGATGGTAAGAATGCTGTCAGTAGGAAACAGTTCTTGGAGACAGGACATATAAAGTAAAGTAAAGAGTTGGCACAGCAAAGGGTCAGTGGAAAAGAGACAGACCCTGGATGAGATGATATGACACAGTGACGGCAACAGTGGATTCAAATGTAATGACTGTGGAGATGGCATAAAGCTCCTTTGCATAAAGTCACTATAAATCAGAAAAGATGTCAGCATCTAAAAGAATATCTTAGGGCTCATATTTTAGTAAAATAATTATTTAAATTTTAGTAAATAATATATTTCACTAAAATATATGTACTTTTAAATTATATATTGCCATTGAGATGATTTTCTAAGAAACTCTATATAGAGTTTCTAAGGCTATAAATCTTTACTGGAGCAGATGGTGTCATCTTTATTCTATGAGCTATCTCTTGGGTTTGAACCAATGACTTTGTTCAGCGGTCCAACACTTAGCCAATATGCCCATCTTTTGGGTTATAATATAACTTTTGGGTCATATGCTATGGAATATTAGTTTTACAGTGTTACATTAGATATTTAATGCTTTTGAGGGGGAAATTGTTTTATATTTCTCAACTAATCAATTAAAGTTTGGTTCCTTCTTATCCTTATGAAGAGTTCCAAAGAGAAAAACAATTGTAGAGATGTTTTATTAACTTGCTCAAGTTTACATAGTGGGTCAACAGTGGAATTATGACTGGAGCGTTTCCTTCCAGTTTTATCTGATGACTAGATGACCATCTCTCTGTACATTGCCCAAGTCACTGAGAGGGACTAGAAGCTGCATAGCAGAAAAGGGAACTTGATAGTGCAACTTCAAAGTAGTTACCTTTTATTTTTTTTCTTTCAAGTAAGAGAGAGGTAAACAAAAACATTGTGTGAAACTGTCACTTGGGCAAGGCGGAAAGTCTTCCTTTAAAACTAATGAAAAGTTCTTTGCATTGCAATTAACATAGAGGCTTTTTCCCCTGTTCAGTTTGCAGGATTTACTACCACTGACATATAGTCATTGAGGTGATTTAAAAAAAAAAAAACTTCCTTTTAATTGTGAGTTTTGCTTCTGTAGAAATAAAAATGTAGACTTATCATGCTCTAATAGATAATAAAAGGAAAAGAGTTCAAACTCTAGATAGTACAATGGCTTTCCCCCAAACAGATCTTTTCCTTTTAAGCACCAGATCAATAAATGACCCTTCTGATCAGAGAACAAACTAAAACCTCCTCTATATTTTGCTTGTAACTTTCATTTTTGTTCGCTAAGAAGAGATGAAGCCACTTAAGTGGCAGACCACAAAAGCACCATGATGCTTTCATCCTGGTAAAGAGTTCAAAAAGTAAATAAAACTTTTTGAAACTTATACTTAAGAACAAAGCTAGCACTCAGTGACACAATGTCCCTTTCGGGCAAGGGGTTTATTCAGACCATCAAGAATGAGTATTTCCATCTAGACATACAAGTGATCTAAATAGCATTCATGGACTTTAAAAGTCTTTTTGAAATAAAAAGTAGAGCAAACTACAAAAGTCTAAATTCCAAGTTTTCCTACCTCGGTCCTACTTTGTAGAATATTTAGTCAGGATGGGGGTGTGAGGGCATCACATATCAATCGGATATGAAAGAAAGCACCGGTGCACGTGGCCATGGCACAGGAACAGGCTAATGAGAACCAAGCAGCAGGTCTCTCCTCTTCAATTAGCTTTCTGCTGGATTTTCACAGGAATCCATTGGGTGAGGAGCCTCTGTGGGAGTTTGCCAGGAGAGAATCCCTATCGTCTCTTAATCTATTGAAAGAGGGCCCAGTAAAAGGTAGTGCAGATGGAAAAAAGAAAATGAAAAGGAATGGGATATATATATATATATATATATATATATATATGATGGATGTACAACCTGTTAGTCAAGCCAGATATACTGACTGGTTAAGAAAAAGAAAATAAACAAACAAATAAAAAACAATACAAAAGATCAAGCCTTCAATGTTGACATTTTAATTTTTTTAACAAGTGATTTGGGCACTCAGTACTCATGAGGATTTTGTAGGTAGATGTTTGACAACAGCAGCAGAATAATTATGTCTAGAAATACTATTTTTGAATGTATTTTTAAGTGAGAGGGGAAAGTTCAAAACCTTTTCCCCTCCAGCCACTAACAAATTGATGATATGGAGTAGCATTCACTCCATGTGTTCTTTCGAATTACTGACTAAAACAAGTTTCTTAGAATATAGTCCAGTTTAAATTCTGTATTTTGATAATTTTTTTGTATCTCCCTAACCCTACAGAGATTCAATACCTGTTCTGCTTCCCCAATCACAGCTAAACACACCCAATAATTGAGTACAGAAATCTACTTGGAAGCAATAAAATGCCAGGTATTTGTAAGGAAAAATGTGCCCTGAGGAAAAAGCCACTGTAATGTCAGAACTGAAAAGTGGCAGTTTTGCATTTGAGCATTTTTTACTGGAAATGTTAATTGCAAGATGTGCCAACTAAGATTTGCTATGTCATTACCAGCATGAGTCTATCTCCTTTGCCTCTTTGTCTTGCTTTAGCTTCTTACTGGGGTCTGGATGAGCGATGCTCTTCTTGAACTACTGCTCTTTCCAAATTGTTTTCCCCTTCCTTTCCTGGCTTTACTAGCTCTCAGGTTTCAGCCTCTATTGTTCTCCTGTCTGGGACTCCTTCTGGAATTCTAGCTTTATAAAATGCTGCAGCGAAGGGTTGCAGGACCCCTCCCACACACACACTTGTATACTGCCAAGGGACTCTTTTTGAAGACCTTACTTTCACCATCAAGAATGAGGGAGGCAGACCCAGTGGCCTTATGGGATTTAATTAGAGTTCACCAAGTTAGAATCTCCCAGCTCTCAAAGACCTAATTTAAATACAATTTCACTCACTTTTTCAACTATTTCTTAGGCCCTTATTAAAATTTCAGGTTATTAAAGGGAACATCCTGCATTTTGCAATACACAGAAAATAAGCCTGGGATATACACACTCTCAAGCATTCTCTAGGTGCAAAAGCAAAAGTTTGCCAATTCCAAGAAAAATAGTAATACTGAATTAGCTTATAAATTATTGAAACAAACATTGTGGAATTTTGTCGATCATGATCAATCACATTTATGTGAGTGTTGTCAGTCGTACAAGCGATAGTTAAACATTGGCAGTAGATTACTGTAGAAAAGATGTAATTTAGTACATTTGAGGCTAGCTGCCACATTATCTTGAATAAAATGATGATTATTGTGATTACTCTTAACTCTAGGCGGTGTCATATTCCTTTTGGTTAAGCTGTCATTCAGCAGTTTTTTTTAAAACTGATGATGCATCATATCAAGTTATAGGAAACATTCGTGCCAATCAAAGCTCTGCTCTACATGGATATGATAGAACAATTATATATAACACTATTTCAGATTTATATTATGATTGTGTATGGATGGTAGGGGGAATTCTCTAGTATTTTCTTTTCATTTCATTTTAACAGAAAAAAGCATGTCTTAATTAGATAGTTTAAACAAAGATCTTGCAAAGCATGAGTCAAATACACTACAGTGTGAAAGCTTAGAAACAATGAACTACACTGGCATTCACGTGGTTTAGGTATGAAGAAAGAAGGGCAAAGGAATAGACCCCAAAGGCTGTCACATCAATACAAATAAGGGCAGAAAATAGAGCAGACAGGTTGCAAGAGCATTTAATTTTAAGCCTCCTTGTCAAGATCACACAAGTTCAATGGAATCTATTCATAGGAGGCAATGGAGGTGAAATGAAAGGGAAAACTTGGTGGATTCCATTCATTTTGGGGGTAGAATGTTGAGCAATGCTGAACATTACTTTGTTTTGTTGTTTGCTTCCCCAACATGGGGGACAAACTTCCTCAGTGAAATAATTGTGAAAGCCCGGTTGAGTTATTGCTTGCCTGTGTTTCAGCCCACTCCCTCTCTTCTAATGAGTGATTTACCTTGTTAACCTTCTCAAACTTCATCCTTGCTCTGGTTATAACAACAAAGGTAAAGATCTGAGTTTATGCACAGAGCTAACTGGTGAGATTAAGACAGGATTTAGGTCAGCGGTCCGCTGTGGATTTTATATTATTTATATGCTTTTAGAAAGCCCTTCACCAGCTAGTATTTTATGCAGTCTATTCCTAAGAAAAATACAGCTATTGAAGTACAAATATGAAATCTCTTAAACCAATTTACACTATAAGCCTGGTCTTATTTTAAACCTGATTACTTTTTGACATTACTGCAGAGAAAAATAGTAAAGTTTTCATTATATAAAAGCACATTAATTTTCGGTTACAACATACAAGACTAGCTTAATGGTATAAATTCACATGCAGTTTCTAAGATGAGATATTTTTCATAATTTAATATTTTAAAGTTACGATTTAAAATGTTCACCCTGGAGCAGGAATGGAAAATCTGTTTCTTCAGTACATGTGTTAAAAATTCTTTCCTCTTACATGCCACCAAAAGATCATGCTTCAGTACTTCCATTCAATGTAAAATATTTTTCAGGTTTGCCTTATTATTTAATGAAATTCAAAATCAGTTTTCAAAGGCAACCTCCCCATTTCCCCAACCCTCAAAAAAAAACCTTGTCATTTCATGACAAACATGCATTTCCTGAGAGATGGAAAACATTCACTGTGAAAATGGCTATATTTATCCTTGAGACATATTTGGTAAAATTCACTAATTTGCCCAGTGCATAATTTCAGTATGTTCATGGAAAAACAAACTGTCTTTACTGATGGTTTTAAAACAGAATCCCTCTGCTCTTAGAGTTCTATGGAAGCAAGTGCTATGTAAAGATGAATGATGGAATCTGGTCTTCTCAGGCAGTGGGAAGGTATATGTTCATTTTGGAGGCACCTACATGATTTTTTTTTGGAAAATGTCTTTGTAAGAAAGTTACAAAAATAATTAGATAATTAACTTACAGTGCATTTCTCCTCTAAAGGAAAGAGAGAGTCAACAAGGTATCACCATACTTTTCTTGATTGCACAGGTCAAATGCCATTTAACTCTCAAATATTTTGTGAAAATTATGTACAAGTACAAAGTAATTCATAACTTCACCACTCTTCTAATAATTTCAGCATTGAAAGAGGAGGTTAAGTCCATGGTATTGAAAACAAGCCATCAACAATGATCAAACTGGTGGTTTGAACTCATCAGTAGAGAAATCAACCAATCTATTTTACAGAAGATGAAGGTCAGAACCATGAAAACTATATAGAATAGCTTAACTCTTTGAGCAGACACACATACACAGTCACTGGAATTGACCCAGTGTCAACTAACAACAACAAAGAAGAGGCCAGCAGTAGCCAAATTGAGCAATGTTTCAGTCATAAACACAGTGTAAACTGTTTTGTGACCAAAATTAGGGAGCTAAGTAAAGATGGTCACAATTGAACTTACATATATGGGGTGTGATAGAGTGAAATTAACAGATGCAATTATATCTTTGTAACTCCTGCCAAATAATTGAGTAAGGCCACACAAATATAATGTGTGAAACACTAATCCAGGGATTCGTCATTTTTGTCATTACACTGGGACTAAAAGAAAACTATCTTAAAAGCGTAAAGAATTTAAAACATGGTTGAGAAGAGGAAATTATGTATGTATATGTCAGCTTCAGACCACAGTGCATGAATTTTTTATCTGTGCAGATGAAATCCTTAAGTGATTGGACACTAACTACTTGAACAAAGAAGGTTAGTGATAGGGCAAAACATTTGATAGCATTCATTCACAAAGGCAGAACTAAACCTATCAGCATAGTAAATCATAGGAAATCAAGGAGAACATTAAAATGGTAAATGTATGGTAGTCACGGGTCACTATTCATTGGCTTCCCTCAAAGGAAGAGCTCCAAACCAAAGTCATATCTTCAAATTCTATAGCCTTCCTGTAGTGGTCATCTGTTTATTCTTACATTAGGGCACCAATCAAGACTGCCTGAGTCCAGGGGAGTATGCCAGTTCTTTAAATGTGCAAGTTGCTTGAGGTAAAGTGCTGGTTTCCCACAAGGAATAAACCTCCAGTGAACAACCTTTGATCAAAATCCAGGAATATGAATAGAGGGAATCGTAAATTTAATTATGGCAAACATAGTTAGATTAAAATGCTTATCATTTTATCTCCCTCATAATCAATTTTAAAATTATTTAAGTTTTTAATGTCTTTGACCTTTTCGTTAAAGTTTTTCTATGTTTTGTCTAATGTTTGTTATCAATTTTCTTTGTTTGTATCTTGTTTGCATTGCATTTTATATGATTTTTTTTGAAAAAGAAATTCAAGCTAGGTAAAACTATAGAAAGGGTTACTGGATTAATAATTACCTAGGTATTAAGAAGTTGGAAGTTATATATATATACCCAAATATACCATCATTCTATACTACTGTGTTATATGGTTTGACTAGAGAAGCACATTCATAGACACTTAAATGTGTAAAAGAAAGAGTTTATCCAATGTGGTGAAGAAAGCTAATGGTACTTGGCTATCAAAATACAAAGTGTCTGGGGTCTTAAAGACTTGAAGATAAACAAGCAGGCAACTAACTGGGAAGCAACCAAACCCACATGGAATAAGCACACCAGCCTGTTTGAACATGAGATGTCAATGGGATCAGGAATCAAACCCCCCCCCCAAAAAAAAAACATGTAGGGGGGTGTAATGGAGACCCAAAGCCCATCTGTAGAAAATTAAACATCTCTTTATAAAAGGTTCACTACGAAGAAATGAGGCAGCAGGCTGAGCCCCAGTGTCGTAGTGGTTGAGTGCAGGACTGCGGCCCACAGGCTTGGCGGTTCAAATCCAGCAGCAGCTCTCCAGTAGCAAGGCTGGGTATCTCCCAGGACCACAGAGAGCAGTGATGCCCCCCCCCCAAAAAAAAGAAATGAGCCAATCAGTGCATAGCGTAGCATTAACGAAGGGTACAACTTTTCTTGAGTTCTTTAATATGCCCCATCACCCACCATGATCCCAATTCTACCTTACAAATCCAACTAGATCTGAGCATGTGCACTGGTAGAGATATGAGCTTGCAACACAGGGAAACCAGGACCCTTGGGACCAATAATGAGAGTATCAATGCCAGGAGGGTAAGGGGAAAGTGGAGGGACACAAAGGGAAACCAACACAATTTTTTAACATATAGAAAAGTGGGTGAATGGAGACAGCAGTCCATGTAAGATAGGAAAATAATCATTTATAAATGACTATAATCATTTATCAATGCTTCATGAGGAAGAGGGAGGAAACAATGAGGACTCAAGAAAAAAGAAAATGTTTTGAAAAGATGATGGGAGCATATATACAAATGTGCTTGCCACAATGGATGAATGGATGGATGGATTTTGATAAGAGCTGTAAGAGCCCCCAAAATGATTTTTAAAGAGCTTTATATAAAGAGTAATTCTGTATTAAGAAAACATCCCAGCCCAGTCCAGATAAAACCAGTCTGTAAATTCTTCTTCAGATTCACGCAACACATGCAATGATGCTGAGTGCAGGAAGATCATTAGCTAGTGAGTGAAAAGTCTTTGCATCTAGTGGTGGTAGGAGCATCTCAGCGCTGGAGTGTGTCTCCACATTTCCTCCAGCTGTAAGGCTCTGGCTACCATCAACATAGTTCCTTGTGGTTTGTCAATAAGAAGATGAAGCAGAGAGTCTGAGTGTGTCTGGCCTCCGCGGCACCTCTAAATGAGATCACTGTGCCGGGATTGGATTGACACACTATACCCCAACCCTTTGCAAGTTGTTGAAGATTATGTAACTGACGTACTTTCATGCTACTCCATCACTTTATACATTAATCATCACTTTCTCCAATTGGACAGAGTCTGCCTTATGTCTCCAGATTCTGTCATTCACTGTAATGGCCACTCAGCACCCACGACATAAGGAAAATGATTCTGGTCTTGTGGGTGCTGGGACATATCACATCAAAGTTCAGATGTCTTCTGCATGATATTCCTTATCACCAAGTCTGTGGAAGCTGGTGAAATCAGGGCAAAAACCAGATTCAGGAGACTAAGGATGTGCTTCACTTTGGTTCTAGCTAGTATTAAGACCCTGTCTCCTGCTTCTCAGACGATGGTGATTGTAATGCTTCCTGTTAGGATTTACTCACAGGTGAATCCTCTGTGTATTCTTCTACCTTCTTATCCAGATTCATGCAAGCAAAGTTCATTTGGTGGGACTTACACTAAAATTTACATTGCAAAATTTACAATGTAAAATTGACTTACATTAAAGAATGATACCAGCAGTGTAGGGGGAAGGGGGGAGAAGAAGGGAGAAAGAGGCAACCGATCACAATGATCAACACATAACCATACATCCCTCTTCAAGGGGAAGAGCCACAGAAAACATGGAGGGAGGGAGACAGTGGTCAGTCTGAGAGATGAAAACAAAAGTGCATCGAGCTGGGTAGAGTGGAGGGACAGCAAAAAAGAGGAAGACCCCCCAAAAGATGGATTAAAATAATAGCTACAGCAATGCGCTAAAATATTAAACAGTCGTGAAGATGGCACAGGGCTGGGCTGTGTTTGTTGTCATGAGATGCTGTTCTTGGAAGTCAACTACGTGCACCTGCCTTAGAAAAAGGACGATCTGAATGTTCCTTACAATGGAGGAGGTTAGACGTTGTCTCATGTATTTTGTATATGTTTTCATCTGAGGGCGGTTCTTGAAAAAGGACATTATGCTTGATAAAGTGCAAGGTAAGAGGGAAAAAGAACTGCTAAACAAATGGATGTGCACAGCGGGCGCAGCAATGGGCTCCTGCAGAGGAACAATTAGGGGAAGAGTGAAGGAGCAGGCATTGTGCTGTCATGTTGTAGGGTCTTCATGAAATGGAACCAACTGAACAGCACCTAACAAAAACCACAACTTGCACAAAAAACTACAACTTGATTTTAAAAGTAGAACTGGAAGCTACAAAAACAATTCACTTTCAGGCCTTTTTGCAAATACATTTTGCTTACCATTGATCTCCATGGGGTAAAGATTTAATCCAATGGATTAAATGTGCTGATTGGAAAGCCTTGGATCAATACTTCCTTTAAAAAAATCTTGGTTTAACACTTCATGATAGTTCTTATTGATTAGACCAAGGTATTTCTTGGTTTTACCTTATTTTAAAATTGCCACATATACATGCACACACACACACACACACACACACATGAGCTCAATGACAGAGCACTTACAAGTGCTTTTTTGTAGTTTATGCTTGTGCCTGAACTACCAACTGACTAAAACATGAAATTCTTAACATCTGTTGGAAAGATAACTTAGCATTCCATTTTAACATGAAAAAAATGAGAAAGAAACAGCTCACTGCCATTGTGTCAGCTCTGACTCATAGTGACCCCCTCTGAGTTTTGCAGTGACCCCCTATGTCACTGTTTATGGGAGCGAAAAGCTCCCACTGAGCTGCTGCTGGTTTTGAAGTGCCTGCCATGTGGATCACAGCCCCATCCAAGCATAGTCACTCCACCAGCAGGGCTCACGCCCTTCAGTACAGTGTGGGCAAGGATCGGGTGCATCTGGATGTTTGAAGCTGCACATGAAAGTGCAAGAGGGGCTCTCATTTACCATCATATTCGCGGGCTGAAGAATATAGTTAATATATAACTGATAATAAGGAAATGGGTGACTCCCACAGGGGCAGTTCTAACCTGTCCCATAGGGTCACAGTGAGTCAGAATCAGCCTGATGAACTTAAGCTTGGATTTCACTTTCAATATGTTTTTTATATTCCTAGGTACTATAAGTATCCAATCTGAAGCACCCAATCATAAGAATCACACACATGCAAGCAATAGAAACTCGATCCTGTATGCTGAATATAATCACCAAAGATTTTTACTGTAGTATTATTTTTAAAACACGTTATATTCCCCAATCACACATTTGTAATCACTTCAGATCCTGAGAATGATAAAATTTGCTGTCGGGACATTTCTATTAGTGACTCTATTACAATGTGATAGAATTGACTAGTCCCATTGGATTTATATAACTTCACACTTGATTCAAAAGTTATAGAATTTCAGAATAAAGAAATCATGATTTTGTTTAATTATCATTAATAATAAAATGAAATAAAGTATTTTGTGAAATTCCTATATAACATAAATACAATAGCATAATTTAATATGAATTCGCAATTGAATTCATACTGTCTAGCTAAAGGAAAGTGCAAAGTGGGAAAAAAGTCTATGAAGTAATTTAGGCAGGTCAATGGGGATAGTTGTACATTCTTTTGAAAAGCCTACCCCTATCATTCAACTGTACATCTTAATAAAGCAGAAAGTGAGTTGGGAAATCATCTGACTTGATTCTACAAGAGCCAGTTAGTAAATCTGAATAATACTGGCATAGATATGATAATCAAATCTGGATCTATTAATGATACTGCCATGAGAGGCGTATAAATATAAAAATAAAAGGACAAGAATAGAGCCCTGAGGGACCACACATTTTACAGTAACTGTTTCTGATGAGCTGCTATCCAATATAGTGTGCTGGCTCTGCTGACAAAGATAATTACATTTCAAGCCAATTTAATGCTGTCTCAGAAATTCCAACTCACGTTTCTGAAAGATCTAACAATATATCACTGTCTGCTGTGTCAAAGGTGAGTGATAGTTCTAACTTTATGAGTTAGATGCATTCATCCCCATCCACTCTCAC
Organism: Nesogale talazaci; assembly: GCA_004026705.1. Lineage (NCBI taxonomy): Eukaryota > Metazoa > Chordata > Mammalia > Afrosoricida > Tenrecidae > Nesogale > Nesogale talazaci. The sequence goes on along the minus strand of PVJH01023166.1, from coordinate 23,266 downwards.
ATATCACTGAAGATAAACAGGTAGTCTCTGCTAACTTATAGCACACCCAAATTCATGCTGGAATTTTATTAAATATTAATCGTAGATAATTATGTCCTCAGGCAAATTACTAAATATGTTTCTATAAATTCTTTTTCTTTTCTTTTTTCTAAAAAAGAACAGAACTAGAAAATCTGTCACAGAATCTGGTGGGCAATAGTTGATAATGAACGTTTGTTCATGGAACATCATAAATTCTCACAGAGAAGCAAAAGGCCATGTAAAATAGTATGCTAATAAGTTATATTATTCCCATTTCTGTTAAAAATCATATGTGCCTAATGTCTCGAGTGTGAGATGGGCTAACCAAGCCTGTAATATAACAAAAAGCACATAAAAAGTAAGTCAATAAAACTAAATATAGCAAAGTTTCACAGAAAAACAAAAACAAAAAACATTAAAAATGTTTTCTGCACTTCAGATGTATTTTGAATTCACATTTTAGAGTTAAAAAAAAGCTACACATACTTCTTTATGTGGATATTTTATGCACACATATCCATAAGATCAGGAGTGTGAATAAAAAACACTGTCAATGTTGTCTTTGAACTTATATCTCACGTATTTTCTTCTTATTGAGATGCATGACAATCAACTCCCTTATTTGTATATTTTCCCCCACAACATGATTACAAGGTGCTCATGGTCCTCGGGCAACATGAGCTGCCATGATGTAATTCTGATCCAAGCCTTGTAGTCCCCTCAGTGTTGCCAATATCCTGATTTCCCAGTACCTGGTATCCAATTTAGAAGCTCTGCAACTGTCGTGGGTTACACCTTGTCCTGCTAACTGCAAGGTCTGTGGGTAGAAACCACCATGCCCTCATTGATAGAAAGATGCAACCATCTAACCCTAGAAGAATGCCAGTCGTAGACACTCACATGGGGTAGTTCTGATCTGTTCTACAGGGTTTATATGAAGAGAAATCACTCTGAAGCCATGAGTTTGGCATTTGGGACATTTATTGTTCACTTTGCAGGGAGGTTCCGTTGCATTCTGCTAATTTTGAAGCATATCTTTCTTCTTCTCTCAAGTCTCTGAAATGTTTGTAGGCTGAATGACTTTCACATACTTTTCTCTATTGAAACCCCCTCGCCCCAGGATCTGTAGCATATTCTCTGTGGTCCTGAGTCTCATTAATGAAAAATCAGAAAGAGAAACATGTTATTGTGTCAATTGAGCTGCTAGCAGTTGCTAGCAGTTCCAGCTGCATGGGGTAGTAGAGGTCCCACTCCACTGGAATCTCCATGGGGAAGAGATCTAGTATTGACTCAACCACCTTCAACCCAAAGCCAAGGTTCTAAAGCCAAGGTGGTTCCTCAAAGTTACATGTAGCTAGTGCCTTTTAGAACATGACTTGGAATAAAACCAGCTTCGTGAACAGCAGGGATCCATGCTCATAAAAAGGCTCCTATAATGGATGGCAGTTGCCATCTTGAAATGCTTAATCCTTGTAACATTTAGTCTGTTGTGCTTTATAGGATGAATCTTCTGGGGTGGGGAGGGGAAACACTTGACAGAGTTATGGGCACTTGGCTCATACTCAATCCCACCTGCCTTCACATGCATACTTTCCCGGAGTGGTTCTTGTCCTCTATCGGGAGTGCTTCTGGGGGAGGCACACACTCTGTGACCTCTCAAAGACAGGGCACTGGGCTCCTATGAGTAATTATCATAGAAGCAAATGAAACAATAATTATTGTTGTAAGCTTTAAATAGGAAAATGTGGTTTTCAGTTCACTAGTCATGGGAGTGGCACAAGGGTCCCAATATAGATATCTTTTAAAAGGGAAGTGATTACTGTGTTAGAGACAAAAAGTATATATCACAGGATATTTCATTTCCAAGAAATATTTATTTATGTAGGTGTATAGGGAAAAAGAAATCCATATTGTTGCTGGTGTTGTTGGTGTTAGGTGCAGACAAGTCCATTGTGACTCACAGTGATCTGTGTACAACAGAAGGAAACACTGCCTGGGCCTGAACCAACCTCACAATTGCTCTTATAATTGAGCTCGTTGTTATAGCAACAATATCAATTCAGCTTGTTAGGGGCTTCCTCCTATTCTCTGACACTGCTTCATCAAGCATGATGACCTTCTCCAGGGACTGCTCTCTCCTGGTAACATGTCCAGAAAAGGTGAGATGGAGTTTCACCATCTTTGCCAGTAAGGAGAGTTCTGACTATTCTTGTTCCAAGAAAACTTTACTTGTTCTTTTGGCAATTCAAAGTATTTTCAATTCAATGTATTTATGCAATTCAAAGTATTCTTCTCCAGCACCACAATTCAAACTCATTATTATTCCAAGTTCAACTCTCATATGCATATGAAGCAATTGAAAATATGATGACTTGACTAAGGCACAACACTGTCCTTTAAATAACATCCTTGCTTTTCAAAACTTGTAAAAAGTCTTTGGCAGCCAACTGACCCAATGATATTGTGATTTTCTCTCTTGACTGGTGCTTCCATGAGCATTGATTGAGGAACAAACAAGACAAAATCCTTGACAAATTCCATTGCTTCTCCATTGACAATGATGTTACCTACTGGTTCAGTTGTAAATATATCTTTACATTGAGTTGTACTTAATACCGAAGGCTAACATCCTAGATCTTCATCAGGAAGTGTCTCAATTCTTCACTTCCAGCAAGCAAAAATGTGCCATCTGCATATTGCAGGCGATGAATAAGCCTTCCTCCAATCTTGATGCAGTGTTCTTCTACACATAATCCAGATTTCTGATTACATACTTCAAATAAAGTTTGAAGAAATATTTTAGGAGGATATCACATGTTCCTTAAATCATTATTTCCTTGTTCTATTCATTCAGCAATATCAATTCATATAAAATTTCTTTACGAGCACAATTAAGTGTTCTGGAATTCCCATTCATTTCAAGGCTATCTTAAGTTTGTCATGATCCTGACAGTCCCATGTTTTGACATAGCAGGAAAATACAAGTAAACATCCTTCTAAATTGCTCTACTTACAGCTAACATCACCTGAAGTCTATACTGTATCTCTTATTCCAAGTCCTCTCCTGAATCCAGCCTGAATCTCTGGCAGCTCCCTGTCAATGTAAGGCTGCCACTGTGGATAGATGATCTTCTACCAGGAAAATTGTAACTGCATGTGACATTATTGATGTTGTTCTACAATGTGGTCATTCTATTGGGTCACATTTGCTTGTAATGAGAAAAAAGTGGGTCTCTCTCAGTCAATTGATCAAGTACCTATCTTCCAAGTTTTCTGGAATAAAGAAGTGAATTCTTCTGATGCATCGTCAGTTTATTGAAACATTTCATTTGGCAGTTCATCAACTTCTGGAGCTTTGTTTTTGGTGAATTTTTTTTTATAGTGTAGTATAGTGTAGCTTGAACTTCTTTTTTCAGTACCATTGGTTCTTGCTCATATGCTACTTCTTGAAATCATTGAATAGTCACTAGTTATTTTCAGGATGGTAAAAGATGCTGTGGAATCTTATGATTTTACATTGATGCTTTCTGAATTGATACTTAATTTTTCTTGAACTCTTTCAGTTTAACCTAGGCTAAGCATGTATTTCCTTTTTGGTCTTTGCACAATCCATTATAATATTTGACTTTTTTTCTACAGAAAAACTTTGAAATTTTCTGTTCAACACTTAGATCAATATTTATATCCATTCCAAAAAAGCGACCCAGCAGAATGCTCAACTTTAGAATTATTATCATTGATATCACAGGCAAGTAATTTATAAAGATCAGTGTCTCAGTCCAGGTAGGCTAGAGGAACAAATTTCATAGACACACATATAGATATAGGGAAAAGGTTTATTATATACAAGAGGAACATTGAGTCCAGTCCAGTTCAAAGTCATAAGTCCGAAATTAATCCATATGCCCTAAATCAGTCTATAAAGTCTCCTTTCGACTCATGAAGTCACAGGTCAGTGAGTGCAGAATCCCAGCGCTGGCAGGGGTCTCCACATGGCTCCTTGCTTCCAGGTCTCAGGGTTCATCAACAGCTGAAGCAACTCATTGCTGGCAGAGATTTCCATGTGGCCACCCCAGCTTCAGAAATCTGGCTCCATCAGGGCAAAGACATAAAGTCTCTCTTCCAGTTCCTCCAGCGTCTCAAATGCCACCATCTTTTCTTGTCCATGATTCATCATCTCTGAGACTCACTCCCAACCACTGGGGAGAGAGTTTCTCATCTTCATGAGGGATATATCGTGAGATTTCCCAGAAGTCTCAGGAGAAAGCCATGCTCACATAGAGGCTTCATTGGCTAATCAATGGCTATCTCCAGTTTAACAGGCTAGACTCCACCCCTACATTTCAATCATAAAATTAACATAAGCACATGACTGCCACAGACCACCCCTTGTTAATTTTATACTTTCACATAGCTCTGTAACCATATGTAACCTTCAAATAAACAATAAAATCATATCTATACCTAACAGGATAAAACTAAAATGCATACAATTCAATATCTGTCACCATCATTTAGATAACATTCTATAAGTGAACAAAACAAAAGATATCCTGTGCCTTAAAATTGCAGTTACAAAATATCTATACCTTGATCCTATAAACCTATGAATATATATTCCACCACCTATAAGAGTTTGCAAGCCAACCACCTCATGCCTTCATTCCCCCATTTTGGGTATCTAATTTCTATATTGCCCACTTACACCAACCCAGTGCTCTGAGGAAATAATCATATCTTTCAACGTGAAGAATCTTCATTCCAGTAGGAAACTCGTGAAGTGTGCGTCCATTAGCAAAGTCACATCAGGACAGGCCATCCATAAAGTCAGCAATGATATGCACCAGTTCACAGACTTAAATCGCTTCTCTTCCTCTGGCCGGGTTCTGGTCAACTCAATGTGGGCTGTTTCACCCTGTTTCACCAGGGTAGTCATTGGTCACCTTCCCTTTAGACCAAGGTCCAATCACAAATTCTCAACATGCCCAGCTCTCTCATGCTAGGTCATGAACTTCAGACCAGCCAACCCACTCTCATCTCCTCTATTTCCTGTGAACCAAGTCCCACAGGTGTCAGTGGCCAAATTCAACCCGCCTATGTATTGATGCAGTTCTCCTATTTCTACTCAAATAGTAGATCCAGGTGGAAACCTAGCAAGCATTTCAGCCTGCCACAGGTTTCCTTTAACATTGAGTTCCAGAGAGGAGCTATTTTCATGGTTCCAGATTCCTTTGCTTATGAAAATAATCACTAGTCAGGATTTTCCAAGGAAACAGACTTTATCCTTTATGGATCAGTTTGACCTTCTCTTAGAATACAAGAATCCTGAGTACTCCAAAAGACTGGGTGGGGCTAATTTCTTCAGAGAAGTCTTTCCAGCTGTGGCCTAAACCCATCTAAACACAAGGTGGGGTTAATCTCTTCAGAGATGTCTTTGACCCTAAGTCCTAAACCCTCCAGAAGTCAATGCTTGGTTTGAGGTAACTGGATTTGCAAACTCTTTTCATACTTCCCAATAAACATTTCTATGCATCCTTATATTTACAATGACAGGCATAAGAAATCAGTACAAATAGCATAGTCTGAAATTAAACTTAATTTGTAAAACAGTCAAGGTCAATACTTATTAATCTTAGCTATATCTTTATCTAAAACAACTGTTTACATAAAAACACGGCGGAATTAGGTCTCTGAAGACATCAAAACAGATCCATGCTTTGGGTCAGGCATTCTGACCTTCTTAAACATTGTCCCCAAACAGAACAGGCTCTGAGACACTCAAATGGCGGCCCCCACATCTGAGCCCAAGATATACATTAACAGTATCCATTTTATAAAGAAACAACCAAAGACAGCATCCAAACAAAGAAATCAAAATTTTAGCTTCCCATAATGTTTCCAGACAATAACTCAGTAAACTGCAAGGACATATCTGACTTCTGGCTAGCCAAAGAAGTAACAATACCACGAGGCAAAAGTCAAACACACATCTACTTTCCATCTTTATGATTTGTTCCTCTAGTACCCCACTCCTAAGGTACCATAATGTGTTAGTCCAGGTAGGCTAGAGGAACAAATTTCATAGAAATGCATATAGATATAGGGAATTGGTTTACATAAAAGAGGAACAGGACATTGAGCCCAATCCGGTTCAAAGTCATAAGTCTGATATTAACCCATATACATGAAATTAATCTATAAAGTCTCTTTTCAACTCATGAAGTCACAGGTCAGTGAGTGCAGAATCCTGGCACTGGCAGGGGTCTCCACATGGCTCCTCACTTCCAGGGCTCAGGGTCCATCAACAGCAGAACAACTCATTGCTGGCAGAAGTCTCCATGTGGTCGCCCGAACTTCAGAAGTCTGGTTCCATCAGGGCAAAGCCGTGTGGTCTCTCTTCCGGCTCCTCCAGCTTCTCGGACACTGCTATCTTGTCATGTCCATGATTCATTGTCTCTGAGACTAACTCCCAACCACTGGGGAAGATAGCTTCTCATCTTCATGAGGGAAATATCACAAAATTTCCCAGAAGTCTCAGGAGAAAGCTGTGCCCACATAGAGGCCTCATTGGCTACTCAGTGGCTATCTCCAGATTAACAGGCTAGACTCCATCATAAAATTTTTCAATCATAAAATTAACATAAGCACATGACTGCCACAATCAGTTAACAATAGTTGTAGCTCTACATTGAGAAGGAAATAACAGAAGTTCAGGTCAGATTCAAAAGAGATTGTATGGCAAGAGATATCATTGTTGAATTCAGATGGATCTTGGCAGAAGGCAGAGAATGCCAGAAAGATGCTTACCTGTGTTCATTTATTTTTAAAGGCATATAAGTAGATGCACCATGACAGACTGTGAATTACTTTGAGATGAAGGGCAAGTTGTGAGAAAGAGAAATCTTACATGACTTAAAATCAAGAAGAGTTAATGATAGGGATGTATTCTTTCATCATAATCATTTAATCTGTATGATAAGCAAATAACCAGAGAAGCTGTGGCATCAGGATTAGACAAAGGCTTATTAGCAATCTGCAATATGCAGATGACACAACCAAAAAGGTTTTGCTTGCTCAAATGGGTTTTGCTTCCTACCTCTTGAAGCACTTGCTGATGAAGATTAAGGATTTCAGCCTTTGGCATGGATTACAGTTCAATATAAAGAAGACCAAAACTCTTTTTTTGGTGGGTGGGAGTCATCACTACCCTCCAGTGATCGTGGGAGCTACCCAGCGCTCCTCCTGAGAGCCGCTGCTGGATTTGAACTGCCAAACCTGCGGGCCTCAGTCCCACACTCAATCACTTACACCAAGGGGCCTCAGACCAGTGAAGTTTTTTGTTTTTGTTTTTTGGGTTTTTTGGGGGGTGGGGGCATCACTGCTGTCTGGTGGTCGTGGGCGCTACCCAGCCTTGTTCCTGGAGAGCAGCTGCTGGATTTCAACCGCCAAGCCCGCGGGCCGCAGTCCCGCACTCAACCTCTTACACCACCGGGGCTCAGCCCGACCAAAATTCTTAAAGTTAACATCACACTTTATGGGGAAAAGATTCAAGTTGTCAGGGAATTCATCTTGCTTGGGTCCACAATTTAAATGTTCCGAGAACTACCAGTCAAGAACTCAAAAGAATCATTGCATTAGGTAAATCTAGTGCTCCGAATCTCTTTTGAGTATTGAAGAGCAAGGATGTTACTTTGAGGAGTAAGGTGGGCTTGACCCAACCCGTTACATTTTCAATTGCTTCATATACATATGAAATTTGGACATTGAATATGGAAGACCTAAGAAGAATTGGTGCATTTGAATTGTCATGCAGGACTATTGAAAGTGCCATGGCTGGCAAAACGACAAACAGATCTGTCTTGAAAGAAGGACAGTGAGCAAGGATGGTGAGACTTCATCTTACATACTTCGGACAAGTTGTCCGAGGAGACCAGTCACTGGAAAGGGCATAATCCAAGAGAAGGGGCAGAGAAAAAGAGGAAATCCTTGAATGAGAGAAAATGACCCAGCTGTCACAACGCGGGGCTCAGGCATAAGAATGAGTGTGAAGGTGGGACAGGATGGGGCAGTGTTCTGTTCTGTTGTGCAGAGTGTCACTGTGGGTGGGAGCTGACTCGATGGTATCAAAAAACAACATTCTGATTTCTGGCACCCTCAATTCTTCCATGTGCCTTAGCCATTCTAAGATTGAGAGCAAGTTTCGGGGAGTCTTCTGAAATCCACTCTGATTTTTCCATTCTTCCCTTTCTTTTGAATGGTATCTTGATTTCTTCATGTGTGATATTCTTAATATCATCTCACATCTCTTCGGGTCTGTCATAGATGTTCATTGGGCCAAATCCCTTGCTCTGTGTCCTTACAGCACTTAGTATTAACAGTCCCCCTCTCCCACTGCCTTTTTCCAGTTAGCAATCCCACTAAGTGTGTATTGAGGTCTCAACTGTTTGTATCTCTTAATAGATAAAAAGCATCCCTTGTGACTCTATCAGGCAAGTGTTAAAATGCTAACCACAAGACTGGGCATTCAAAATCACAAGCTTCTACAAGAATGACGATGATGTTTTTTTTTCCCCCTGTTAATACGTACTGTCTTGAAAATCCACAGGGGTAGTTCTACTGTGCCCATAGTGTTATTGTAAGTCTGAATCAATTTGATTTTTTCAAGATAAAATTAACTCAGTGGAATGGGAAGTCATGAATAATGTGAAATATATTTTTATGAATTGCATATTCTTTTATCATTTTGGTGCCATGATTGCTCCATACTTGCATATTTAAATAATTATATTGTGCTACTGCTGAGTTCTAGCAGTTCCTTGTATATTCTACAGAAGGTGGTCAATTTAATTTAGAAGGAGTCTACTTTTTCAACTATTTCTATTTTATAGATCCTGCTTTTGGTGACTTGCTTGGGGAAATCTTGGCTGCACTCAAAATCATAAACGTTCTTGAATGCTCTCTATTAATAGTCTATCGCTTTTATGCTTTACTTTTAGAGCTATTGTTTATGTTTTACTAATTTTTGTGTAAGGTGGAAAGTATAAATCCAGGTTCAGTTGATGGCAAGTGAATGAATAATTTCCCAAAACTATTTATTAACAAGTCTAAGCTCTCTCCACTGAATTGCTTTTGCACCTTTTTCAGTGATTAAATGGTTATATTCATGAAGATCTATTTTTCCCTCCATTTAATTCCATTGAGCTATGCATCACTCTTCACCAATATTGTGTAGCATATTATGGTACATAATATCTACTGATGACTAGTTTTTGTTTCTTTAAGTTTATTTTACTTCAGACTTTCTGTGGACAACTCATATTTGAGAACCTGTAGAAAAAAGGGATATTTGTTTGGGTTGGTAAGGAAATGATATGAGGACCACATCTGACAGCCAGTCCAATGCTGATGCCAAAAGCCAGAGGTAAGACATTATCTTAACCCTCCAATTTAAGAAATGCAAAAGGGAGAAACGTTGTCTTCTGTTTTACTTGTCTGCTGGCTTCAATTATTAGTTGCATTGGTCACAGATTCGTTTTCAATTATGACTGTGTTTATTAGGGATGTTGATGAAGAATATGGAAACGACCCAGGCCTTCTAATCAGTCTTGGAGGAAGTCCAGCCACAGTGCTTGCTCCTTGGAGGTACAGCTGGTGAGAGTTTGTCTTACATATGACAGATATCTTGTCCCATGCTGAAGGACATGATGCTTGATAAAGTGAAAGGGCAGTGAAAGAGAGGAAATTTCTAAAGGAGATCGATTGACATCTTGGCTTCAGAAATGGACTTAGTGTTAGGAACAATCTTAAGGATGGAGATAGTCCAGCCATTACTTTCTTCGGGTGGGCATGGGGTCACCATGGGTCAGAACTGACTATTTGGCACCTATCAATACCAAAATTAGGGACAGTTCAAGTCACCTTCAGAAATATTAAACACATAGCTCTTTTTTCTCGAGTTCTTCTTCTGAATCAAGTTTGCCAGCACCTCTCTCTCTCTAGTTGTCAACTCCACCCACATAGTCCTCCAAGGCTTGGTTTCTGCCTTAAGGAATTTCTCTCAATTCCTGCACATCTGAATCATCAGACAATTATGGGGGGAGTCCCAGGTAGATGTCTGGAATTCTTTAAACATAATTCTCTGCTATTTGAAACACTTACCTCAAACTCCCAGAAGCCTCTGCTTTCCTGAGCATCAATTTTTACCTCCCGAGCTCAGTAAGAACTGAGTAAAATCTCTCTCTGAGTTCTCTTTATGTGCCTAAAGTGTGGAAAATGCCATAAGGCAAAAATCAAGTGGTTTTATGGTTTACTGTATTTGGTTTTTATTTGTTTTTTCTCCTCAGTGATCCCAGTATTTTACTCCCATTTACCAAAATCTGAAAATGATTGTGTCAGATGTCGTCATGTTCTCTATCTGATGACAGTGGGAGCTTAAGTCTCATGTGTGTCCTTTCATTGTAACTGAAACCCATCTTTTTACTTTTATCTCTTTTAATAGTGTTGTGGTGATGTGCATGCATCTATGTATTGTTTTATTGTCTGATTTGCTGAAGAGAAACAAATGCTTTCTTAAACTGCCTTATTGATAATAGAGATATGTTTCATAAATATAGTCAGCAAAGGATATGCTCATTTGTAATAAAATGTAAAATAATTATAATTACACTAAATTTTACATTTTTAAAACACAGTTCTGCAAGTTTGCGAAAAAGCATTTGGAAGTGTATTAACTTCCATAATCAAGATAAACAAATTGGCTTGAAGGAACATGGACAAAGTGAATACCCCAAGCCCACCTGTAAGATAATTGGACAGTCTCTCACAGAAGGCCCACATGGAGAGGATGACATATCCAGGGTGCAGTATAGTACTGATGAAACATAACTATCCTCTAGTGCTTTACTATTTCCTCCCCTCACTATTATGGTTCTAGTTTTATCTTATTATTCTATTTGGACATTCATTTGTATAATTATGATCATTGAGTGCTTAAAATATAAACTGGAATAACCATTCAAAAATGGTAATCAGAGTAATGATTCCCAAAGGGTATGGGAAGAAAGGGAGAAGAAATGATAGCAATGATGACTGCATAATCCCACTCAAAGGGATGAATAAAAGAAATGTAGGGGAAAAGATACATTTAATTGTATAAGATATGGCAATAATAATATTTATAGTATAATAATAAGGGTTTCTGTGGGGTAGGGTGGATGAGAGAAGAGATAAATAGGAGGTAATAAAAGAGTTTAAGAAGAAAGAAAATGTTTTGAAATGGAATGCAGAAATTGTACAATTTTGCTTGATCAAATTGAATTGTGGATTGTTGGAATATCTGTAAGAGCTCCAAATAAAATGATTTTTAAAGTACTCAATAGTGTTTGGACATAGATCTTTTTTTATATCAACAATAACCTTATCTGAACTATCTGATTACAGACAATTGATTAAACAAAACACAGCAGTATTAGAAAAAAAGTCTCCATAATCAAGATAGAGAACACTTTTCTCACCTTCTAATTGCATCTTAGGGTAGTATGCCATTGTATGAAGTCTGTTTCTTCACAAATAGGCTGCAGAATACTTAAGTTGATTCTGATTTAAGTGCTTACAAAAAAACAAGACTACTATAGATATTTGTATACTAATTTGTGTATCTGGAATTTCATTTAAATTGTATTTGAAATTAAATCCTGTGCCCTAGGTTTATAGAGACATCCTGGAGAAATTGTGGGTTATCCATTGAACTGCTAACCACAAAATCAGCTGCTGGTAGAAAGATGAGTCTGGCTTCTTCTGTCAAGATACAAAGTCTTAGAAGGCCAAAGAGGAAGTTCTACTATATTCTATAGGTAACTTTGAGTCTAAGTCAACTCAACAGTTAAGAGTTTTGTTCTGAGGTTTATAAAAAGACTCTGGATTACATTGGGGACCAAAATCCATCTTAAGTCTAACTCCCATTAAGTTATTTCTGACCACCGACCAGAAATGGAAAAATAAAAAAAATAAAAAACTTTACCCTTAAGCAGAATATGTTTACTGAGATTCCTAAGGCCACCCCAGAAATAGGCAGGCTACCTTCCAAGACTTGCCTGGAAATTGGGTAGCATGTTATGCATCTTCAACCAACCAGAGTGTCTCAGAAACCTTCCAACTCATAGTGAGAGCCCTATTTACAACAGAGCAAAACCTTGCCCAGTCCTGCAACAGTAAGTGATGTATTTAGGTGCTTTGGTGCTACCATGACTAGAGTGCTAACTTCACAACTAATAGGTCATTTATCTGAATACACAGGTGACACAATGGAAGAAAGATGTGGCCTTCTTCTCTGTAAAACTTTACAGCCTTGAAAGTCCAGTGAGAGAGTTCTAATCTACTATGTAAGGCCACTGTGAGTCAAAATTGATTCCACAGCAACAGGTTTGACTTATGAAATTGTAAGCTAGTCTCCTTTTCCACTTTCAATTTTTTAATACTAGCATGTTGAAATACAAATCTATATTTTGTGCACTGTTTAGTACATCTCCTACTTTACTGGACCTATTAGACTAAATGGAATTGTCCCATAGGATTTGTTAGCTTGTTATATTTGTTTTCCACTTAGAACATTTGTGATCAGCATTTCCTTTTTCTTTTATTTCGAATACTTTTATAGGCAAGTAGCTTATATGCCACATAATACAATAGTTCAACCATTCAAACATATCGTGGTGAGCTATACAATCAGCCAAGTACAGTATACATGAAGTAATGTAATGAAAACATGTTAGAGAAAACCAAGCCACTTGAAAGAATGAGTTTCTGGACTTAGGGACACAGGACCATAGTCTCAGGGAGCATAAAGGTGTAATAATCCATAAAATCAATGTTATGGATCCTATTCAATGGGTAGTAACTGGGGTATTAAGAGTATCTCTCTAACATGCAATTAGGACTTCTCTGTATCTAAATCCAATAGAAGTGAAGAAAACTAAAAAAGCATGAAAACATAGATTAATACATTATGTGGAACAGAGCTCCATTACTCTGCAAACCCTCCAAGGTCTGAGAGTGTCCAGCCAGCACTACTGACAGATCAAAAAGGTTTTTAAAAGTTGGCCCTGCGCTGAGCCCTGGTGGCCTAGTGGTTTCGTGTGGGACTTTGGCCCACAAAGTTGATGGTTTGAATCCTAGTAGCAGCTCTCCGGGAGCAAGGCTGGGCTTCCTACTCCCACCAGGGCAGTGATGCCACCAAAGAAAAGTTGGTCCTGCACACCACAGAGAGTAAATCTGGTCACACACACACACACACACACACACACACTCCACCCCACCCCACTCCACACCCACCAAGTCAAGAAGAGAAAATACAGGTCATCGGCAGAAGCAAAGCAAAACCACAAAGCCTTTGAGGAGTCCCCTCGAAAAAATACATATACTTTAGGTTAGGAAGGGCAAGTACCAGACTCTCCCAGGACCTGCTGGGGGTAGTCATAAAGATCAGCAGACAGACCTGAGATTATTTATGCCTTTTGAGGTGGGGTGTGCTTGGTTTACTTTTTCTTTTTATTCAATCTTTTTCAGTTTTTTTTTAGTTTGTCTCCATTATTGTTGTTTTGCCTACTGATATAAGATAGGCATGAGATGTAAGCCAGAGGAAAAAGCAATAGGACCGATGGTTCCAGAGGAACTTGTAGGGAAGAGGAAGCTGGGGAAGAGACTGATGAGCACAAAATGCTATAGATAGGGGAACAACTAGGGAATTAAAATCAGAAAGTAGGACATAGAGATACTGGTGGTGTAGCAACAACAGCAATCTATCTGAGAGGAATTACTTAAATGAAAAAAACATGATGGGAGGGTAGGAGGAAGGGAAAAGGAAACAGAGGAAACATCCAAGAAGCAAAGCTATGGATAGAGGTCTAAGCATAGATGCAGACACATGTAAATGTATTAATGCATAAAATATAGGTATTGTTCTATGTGTATACATATTATATGGTAATACATGAAGGAAGTGGACTGATGTTGGGTCTCTGCTCAAGCCCTGCCTCAAAGCAAGAGCACTTCATTCTAACAACCTGGTATTCTGTGATGCTCACCCTGACAACCTGATTGCTGAAGACAAAAAGGGTGTATGTGGTAGTATAGACACACTAGGGAAACAAATCCACAGAAATCCTATATCTATAAGAGAGACATATGTAAGGGTAAGTGTACATTAAGAAAGCATTCTAAACCAGTGCTTTCCAAGCCCATAAGTCCTACATTATCCCATATATCTGACACCAATCTACAAAGTCCTCCTCAGTCTCACAAAACACACACAACTGACACCGGCTGCAAGAGGAATGCTGAATCTGTGAGTGTGTAAGTACCTCAGTACTGGCAAGGATCTCTCCATGGCTGCTCAAGCAGCCAGGGCTGCATCAGAGTAGTTCCATGTGGCTTCTCCTCAGGGATGTTTCACAGGAAGGGAGCCTTGTCAGCTGAATTAGGGAACTGACTAAGGCAACTGCACCCTGGTCCAACCATCAGAAAGCAAGAGATCAGAGAACCAGAAATGTGAGCCTCACTCAGTCATTTATCTCTCCACTCTTCAATTAGTCCCACAGGTGTTTATTGGCCAGCTTGGCACAATAAACCTTAATTATCTCAAAGTATAAGCAAATGTGGTATAGAGAGCTGATGGTTCCCAGATATCAAAAGATATAGCATGTAGAGTCTTAAAGACTTGAAGTTAAACAAGCAGCCATCTAGCAGACAAGCAACAAGCCCAAGTGGAAGTAGCACACCAGCCTATGTGGTTATAAGGTGCCAATGGATCAGGTAACAGGCATCAGAAGACCCAAAACAAACAAACAAACAAAACATTTTATTGTGAACAAGGTAGGTCAGAGCAGAACATCAAACCCATCTCTAAACAATGGAGCATCCCCTCAGAGAAGGACCAAAAGGGAGAGTTGAGTCAGCCAGGGCACAAGATAGTACCAATGAAATACAATATTCCTCTGGTTCTTTGAGGCTTCTTCACCCACCCCATCCCACCCCACTATCAAGACCTTAGTCCTACCTTTCATTTCTGGGTACACTGAAGCATGTACACTGTTACAGATAAGAGCTCAGGACACATGGAATCCAGGTCAGATAAATCCCTCAGGAATAAAATCGGGAGTAATGATACCTGGAGGGTAGAGGCAATGTGGGGAATGTAGGGGAATAAGGGGGAACCAATTGCAGTGATCTACACATAACATTCCCCACCCAAGGGGATGAACTATAGAAATGTTGGGGAAGGGAGATAGCAATCAGTGTGGGATATGAAAATAATAATAATTTATAATTTATCAAGAGGTCACAAGATGAGGGAGGGATATGTTTAGAAAATGTTGATGGTAACATATGTACAAATATGTTTGATACAATATATGTGTGGATTGTTATAAGAGTTGCAAGGGCACCCAATAAAATGATCTTAACACATGTATACACACACAAAGATGACCCTGGATAGACAGAAGAAACATATGATGGAGTACAACTGAAAATTATCAAATTATTTTCAAAGAATGAGTTCTGATGCTACAGTGGTTGAAAGTGCTTAGCTGCTATCTGTAAAGACATTAATTAGAACCCATCAACTACTCAGCACTAAGATAATATGACTATCTATTTTCATAACAATTTGTAGTCATAAAATCCCCATAAGGCAATTCTAGTCTGTCCAATAATGTCACTATGACTTTAGCAGTTGATTTGCTTTCGGTTTTCTGTCTCTCTTTTATCATAAGGTTAATAGATATATATAGCATTACTATGTAACTTATAAAATTTTCTTTCCATTGCTTCCTATAACAACCCACACTGATTTTTGCCTATTTGGCAACTTCCCCTCACCTCACCTTCCTTTTAAGGAGAGGTTGTTTCAGTCAATTCAAAGAATTTGTTTTTAAGAAAAAATGAAAGATTTCAATTTCATGTCTTTAATTCCACCTGGCCATTTGTTTTTTGCTTCCTCGGCTGTGATTCCTTGAAGAACTTAAAAAATTCTGAGTGGAATTTATGAGCTAATTGAAAATGATAAAATTATTACCTCAGGCAAATGGGATACCATGCATAAAATTTGTGAATTATAAATATATGTATCATCACCATGATACAAAACCTTTGCTTTAGAGTAGAGTCCCCTGGGTGCAGAGTAGAGAACAGTGTACTTAGTCCATTCCCTCTCCTTTCCCACTCACTGGGAATCGCCACAGAGCAACCGATACAGTGAGAACAAGTGTATGGGGCCCTGTTTCAGAACACATTTATAAAGCATGTCAGTGTTCCAAGGACTGGACACGGGCAGCTCCACTATACAAATATACCTTCAATTTCATATGTTGCTGCATAGTTCTGCATCCAGCTGGATCCAGACTGCACACCACATTAATCTTTGTTAACCTAAATTAGCCAATGTTAATGAAAACTCAGTTTTTGACATGTAGGTCAAACAAGAATAAAAATAATGGTGATAACATTATATCTGTCAAGGGTTTCTGTTGTTATTTGAATGTCAAATTGGCTGAAATTATGGAATATTTAAATTTGTAATGCATTTGTAAGAATATTTTGACTAAAATCCTTAATAACAGAATGAGTAGGTGCTGCTATTTTCTTTTTTAAAATAAGAGTGCAGTTGTACTTATGTGCTAGACTGTACTCTTAGATGATGGAAATGAACTTATTGAGAGGCAATTCATTATCATTCATAACCTGAAATAATCATATAAAAATACTGATGAAGCAAAAATGCCAGTGCTCCTGTCTTCTGAATATTTAACTTTTCCAACCTAAGGAGCAGATTCACCCACTAAGACCAAAGCTATTATACTGCACTCAGGGAGTGTTCAAATGGTTAATTATCTGTTAGCTTCATGAAGTAAAATTCAGTGCCAAGTCGTATAGCCATAGACAGTAGACAGAACAAGTCAAAAATTGTATCTGATGATATGCTATACCGATGGAAACTGCACATATGCTAATTCAGTTTAACTTCAGGATTTTTAGAAGTTTTTGAAATGTGAAATCCAACTGCAGAAGTCTTCCCTGGACGTTGGACACATTCTGGCATTTAGTTCAAACTGTGTCTTTCCATTTTTTTCCTCTAATGAATTTTTCCCTAGCATACCTCACTTCTTCCATAGTCGCTCAGTCTCCTAAGTATAAAATTGTTATATATACCCTTGTATTTTCTTTTTACATGTATTTCTTATATTTGAAAACTTGGCACATTTGGTCATTTCTGGTAGGTGTAGTGGAATCCTGTATTTTAGGAGGTGGGAGTGGCTGCTTATTTTGGTTGTTGCTCATTTTTTGGTTGTTTAACAATTTATCATTTCTCTTAAACATGACACTCTGTAAGCTATAAAGATCAAAACCAGTAGGAAACTGATTGGTTCACAGAAAAAAATTAAAGAATCTTCTCTCATTATAGATAATATTTTCTTCACAAAGTATATACAAAAAATAAACTTGTAAACTTACACTTTGACATTACTTATAATTGGATATACATTGCTCATATGTTGATATTTGCTATTCATCCATAGCTAATAGATATTTTGCTTATTTATATATGAGGTTTGTCCCATGATATCAGATCCCTCACTTTGCTCTCAAAATTCATTTCCATAATTCTCAGAATCTGTCCCTAAAAAGTAAGATTCAACCAAATGTTCTTGTGACTTCCTCTCCATCCTCCTACCATCTTTCTGCCATAGGACTCAATGAATTAATCATAACCTCTGTGACATTTAAAAGAATGAAGAGATGTCTCAATGTAGAGGTTCTTAACAGAAACAGAATTTACCAGAATAAATGAGGAGATTTTTTAACTACATAAATATATTGCTTCTTTGACCAACCTGAGATTTCTAATAAAACCAATATATGGGGCTGAGCATTGATGGCGTAGTGGTTGAGTGCCGGACGGTGGCCCACAAGCTTGGTAGTTCAAATCCAGCAGCGGCTCTCCAGGAGCAAGGCTGGGTAGCGCCCACGGCCACCAGAGGGCAGTGATGCCCCCCCGCCAAAAAAGCAAAGTCTTTACAAAGCAAACAAGCAAACAATATATGTACTTATTTTTCATTTTTGGAAAATTTAGATCTATGTAAGTCTTAATGTTGCAGGCAACAGAAATCACCCCTGCACTTTTTACCAGGTAAGGCTTTTGTTGATGGTGTATTGAATTGTTCAGAGATTTACTAGGTGGTCAAGCTAACAAGATTTTATACATGAACAGATGAAGAAAAGTTAAGCAATAGCCAAGAGAGCATTGAAAGTGACACTTCACATTCAAACCTAACGGGACACTGTTGGTCACTGCATAGGAGGTGTTGACCTTTCCCTTGTCTCTGTAGCGAGCTCTGAATACTGAGCAGCAGCACAGGCGCAGCTTCTTTTGCTGGCTTAGAATATGAATTATGCTGACCCTATGCCCCTCCCTATTGTGAAAATAGATTCTCCATTGCCTTTGCTCTTTGGCTTACAGATTCATAATTTAAAATCGGGGGCTTATGCATCAAGATGATTTAGACAAGCTACTGGGCATGCTGAGAAATGGAGCATCCAAGAGTTCCTCCTCTGTGAGTGATTTCTCAAATCACTCTTTTTTAAATGTATATATTTAAAATGTTTGAATGATAGGTAAACTGCAGGGTCTATATGGAAACTGTTTACTTTACTCCACATCTCTTTGAACATGGGTGTGTTGTGAAGTGCTGGTTTTAATTGCAGATCCCCAACCCCAAGCACACCTTTGAGGTGATTCCGACTCACGGGAACCCAACAGTACAGGGAGGAAGTGAAGTGGAGGGTTTCTAATACTCTATATATTTATGAAAGAAAACCTTTCTCTGACCAAAATAATGCCCCGGTGGCTTTTAACTGTTGATATTTTTATTGTCTTGTGAGTTAATGAGAAACCAGGGTTTCTAGTGGCACAATATGTACTTTTAGCTATAGTTAATTAATAATTTACCATTGTGTCTACTCTGCCTCGCAGGGACCATTTATAATAGGGTAGACCTCACATCTCTATTCAATGTTCTTGGAAACAGCAGTCAGGTGACCAAATGACATAGTCCAGTGAATAAATCTGCTGCAGACAACCTCTTTAAAGTGTTGAAAAGCACTGATTTTATTTTGAGGACTCAAGTGCACCTGACTCTAGTCATGCTATTTGCAAAGGCTTCATACACATGTAAAACTTGGCCATTGAATAAGGAAGACTGTAGAGGAACCAATGTGCTTGAATCATAGTGTTGGTGAAGACAACATAAAGTACCCTGATCTGCCAAAACAGAAAATAGAGTCGTTCTGTAAAAAGTGTACCAGGGCAAGCAGCAACAATAACAATCAGTTGTCCATTACATAAATGCATACATAAATGCATACATAAGCTGCTTTAAAACAGAAAAAATCCAATAATTCAGAATGGAAATGATACATATTACTATACAAGCATGTGTATGCATAAATGATAATATTTTACATTTACTTTACCAAGTCATCAATTTGATCCCTGGAAGCAAGAGCGGCAAGATTTTGCCTCTTGTGCTTTAGACATGTTATCAGGAGAGACCATTCACTGGAAAATGAAATCCTGCTTGATAAAGTAGAGAGTGAAACAAAGGATAATCCTTGAGGGCATGCAGTGACACATGCAGTGACGCTATGAGTTGGAACTTATCAAAGGGTACCTAACAACAACAACAACATTATTAATTTAAGCTGACGAGCAACTTTTTGTTTGTTTGTTTTTGGACAGCACTGCTCTCTGGTGGTGGGAGTAGGAGGCCCAGCCCTACTGCTGGAATTGAACCTCCGTATCAGTGGGCCGCAGTCCTGCGCACAACCACTACGCCACCGGGGCTCAACACAAAGGTAAGACTCTTTTTGTTTGTTTTTTGGGGCATCACTGCCCTCTGGTGGGCCTTGCTCCTGAGAGATGCTGCTGGATTTGAACTGCCAAGCCAGTGGGCTGCAGTCCCACACTCAACTACTACACCACATGGGCTCAGTCCTGACTAGCAACTTTTGTAATTGGTTAAAGAAAACAACAGACGTCAAGGAGTCTTGCTGGCACAACGATGATGCGCTGAGGTGCTAACCACAAGGTTGATGTCTCAAGACCACTGACCACTGTGCTGTAAAAAATATCTGGTGTTCCAGGACCATAGGAACACAGTTTGGAGGACACTCCATCAAATAGGATCACTGGGGATGAGTCCCAAGCTAGGGCAAGCAACAATAACAGTCAGCTGTCCATTACCTAAAAGCATACATAAGCTGCTTTAAAACACGAAACAAATCCAATAATTCAGAATGGAAATGATACATATTACTATACAAGCATGAGTATGCATAAATGATAATATTTTACATTTACTTTACCAAGTCGTCAACTTGATGAAATCCTAGTGTTGTAAATACCTAATACTCTTAACTCTCATGTAACAAAAATCGTCTTAGACTGGGAATGAGAAGATGTTGGCTTAATCTTCACTATGTTACTAACGTTTGAGTTCTATTGGGTATTCATTAATTTTCTCCCTATCACACTGTTCTATTATTTAAGATGGTTGCATCTTAAATAATCAAAGATCAAAATGTGTCTCAAAACTTTGAAAGGGACTTTCACATGGATGCTTGCTACTTACTTTAAGTCTCCTCATCAGGTCTTCCCTCCCAGCCCCATCAGAACGACTGTAAATCACACTCTTCGCTTCTCATGCTCTTACATTTTATTATATTTATCACTCACACACCCTCAAAATCTTGTCTATGTTGTTTCTCACATATTGTCTTCCTGGCAGGAGAATCCTATTTCCAGGATTCCTAGGACACTGGAATCCTGACATGAGGGGGGGTGCCCTATGGACGGCTTGTCATAAGGCCAGCTGTTCAGAACCACCAGCCAAATTTTCCACTCCAGTAAAGATTCAGACCTAGACACCACAGGGCAGGTCACCTCTGGCCTGTAGAGTTACTGTAAGTTAGAGTTGATTCTATGGTTGTGAGCCAGCCTTTATATAATGAGGGCAGTGGCACGAACTGTTTCTTAAACAAGAAGGTAATTACATCCCAATGTCCAGAATGAAGTGTGACACACCCAGAATTAACGAGACATCTAGAGAATATTTGCAAACAAGGAAATGAGCTCAAAAGTGGGGAGGTACTTTGGGACAGTAAAAACATCTCTGGACAGTGAAATATCTAAAGAAATACATTTTTTGTTTTGAAGAGTTATAACAGATGTAACCTTTTCCACTTAAAATGCCTATTTCTGTTGTCAGTGGACATTTAATCCTTTATGTAAATATGATCTCTTTCTGATGCTAACAGGAGAAATAAGTATATATGTATATAAATATACAGAATAACATGGTAAATACTCTATGTATTTCAAAATGTTTTTATTTTCCAAAGAGAATAAAAAAGATATATAGATGTTTTGATGAATCAGTACCCAGCACTGATTATTGCAAGATCAGAGGAGGACAACAAAAATCTGCTTCCGTTTCCTATTATGATGGTTCACCTAATAAGATCCCGTTCTTTCTTCTTGACAATTATAAACCATTGCTGCTGGCCTTCTCAATGCTCCTTTAACTTCTTCCCCTTGCTTCACTGCATGGTTTTTATGAGGATGACCAAATAATTACTAGTTCATTTTAAACAATAGTAAATCTCCCTTTTGCCCTTGTTGCATCTTAACTGTACTTATAGTCTTTTTTCCGAAATGATTAATCCAGGTTGAAAGGGACAGTATTGTAGCATTCTTGGCCTATACCCCTCACTCCTGACTAACTGCTGACGAGGGTGCAACTCATGTTTGACCAAGGCTGTGACACCTTCCAGATCATACCAGGCACATCGGAGAGTTCACACTGGCCTACTCAAGACACACAGGTCTCTCCAGCCTCTGACATTACAGTTCTGTATTAACTTTCAAAACTCTTTTCCCCTTTTGACCCCAAGTGTTATTACCTATATTATGAAAAGGCAGGTTATTAAAAGTCCACGGTTATCTCCGAAGTGCTTAATCTGCTATTTGATGTGATGTGGCTTAAAGAAAAAATACTCCAGAGACTCAGCTCATCTATTGTGGGAAAGTAGATAAAAATCACAGCTATCTTCTACACAGAGAAGAAACAAAAATCATGAGTTACTTCCTCATCTAATATGGGAAAGAGAAAAAAATAGGTATTTAAAAACAACACCTAGCTAAAGAAGGATTTGCGCAAATGAGATGAAATAAAAAACAGACAAACAACAGCAACAAAAAGTATAATGTACTATGTGTAGTGACAAACTGAGAATCAAAGTCTTTGGTTACATTTCTAGTGATGTCACATAACTGGCTTTATGACTTGAAAGAAATCACTTTAACTTTGGGGTCTCCGTTTTCTTTATCAGTAATACCTCCTGCAGTCACCAGTTTGGCTCACAATTCTGTAAACCACCTCCTTTAGGTAAGAACAGGGTAAAGAGATTTGCACCGCAGACTTGACATATGCAAAGGGCCAGCAGCGATTAATCTCCTAAATGGCTGACTCCAAAACAGAAAGAAAGAGACTAATGTTTTCTAGGTGCCTTTGTCATCTAGTGAAGTAGATGGTGAAGATGGTGACTGGAGAGAGAAAAGCCCCTTTTCTCTTCACTTACCTGATGAGGACTGAACCAGGGTAGATAGATAGAAACAACAGTTGTGGCTGAGCTCCAGTGGCGTAGTATTTTTGCACGGGACTGCGGCCCACTGGGACGGAAGTTCAATTCCAGCAGTGAGGCTGGGCCTCCTACTGCCACCACTGGAGAGCAGTGATTGCCCCCCCGCCCCCCCAAAAAAAAGGAAACAACAGTTGTGTGTGTGTTATATGCTACATTCTCTACTTTCAAGAAATGTGGTAATCTCTTTTACACCAAATGATGGCAAGCTACTCATGGACACCTATACCTAAATTACTTGAGTTATCATCAATTCAATGTCCTATGTACTCTTACAAGACCATTATTTCAATGAATAAACCAGTTGGGGAAAAAATTAACTTATTTTTTCAGGGAGAGGAAGGTTTCTAAAATATCACAATTAGGTGATAACTCCAATGCCCACCTCACCTATTATGACTCCTAGAGGCTCTATTTCAAGTTCTCATGCTGTAAATATTTTTGGGACTAGATTGCCTCATCTTATTTTTTTAAGAAGTGGGTGGTGGATTGT
>PVJH01023165.1:8056-35478 GCA_004026705.1 Nesogale talazaci | reverse complement strand
CTACTCCAGTTCAACCAAATCTGAAAGAACTCAGATACCACTGTGGCAATGATAGCATTTGTGCCACACACTGTTTCCTGCAGAGTTTCCTGGTGAAATGACCTCTATACATGGCTTGGGAGGAAACCAACCACTGCTTATACAAATGGCAGTCATCACGATACGCGTTGTGGTAAGCAGTTTACTGATAGGATTACTTCCGGAAAATTGCCTTGATTCACGAGCTTGAACATGAGAATACCATCCCATCAGCATGACCTACAGGAATCTAGGACAATGATTCAACCCAACTATGAAGTTGATATCCCCCAAAAAAGTTTTGTTCACCAGAAACAGATGTCCCTACGACAGATTTCAACTCAGAGGAATTGTTTCAGGTGCACCTAACTAACATGTCCCTACCTAAACAAGCTATTTTCCTAGGAATCCCTAGCTGTTTAGTGAATAAACATAATATCCTTTCCTGATCAAACCTTTAAAAACCTTAGCAATGATTTTGCTTGGGGAGATAGAGGCTAAACATTGTATAGGCCCTCCATACTTTTGTCTGCATACTCTCCTAATAAATTTGTTTGCTGGTATGGAAAATCTTTGCCTTTCTTAACTATTTTGAGTTGGCAAGACATAAGATCCCGCTCATATCGTGTTGGCTGGGGAATAGCTCACCCAATATCAAGAATTAAGGTGAATAAGAAAATATATATGTTATCCTTTCATTTTGTGCAAAAAGTAGCATGTGGTAAATAACTTAGACATTAATAAGGATGGTGGCCAATGAAGATGTGAGATTGAGATGAAAAGGTGGGGGGATGAGATCTAAGGATGGGAGTGATGTCTCTCTGGGTCCACTCTTTTGATTACTGCCGTCTTTTTTAATCAAGTGAATGTTTCACAGGCGTAAGTAAATAAATTCAAAATTAAATAAGGATAAGGGGATACTTAAAGGGAATACAAACATAAACAAAAGAGCACACATGCATCACAAATTGATAATACAACAGCGTCGAGGGAGTCAATATCCTCATGGGACGAATTGAGTCTCCTCCCAAAATGTGTCAACTTGGCACAATGCTGTGCGATTGTCCCTCACTTTGTGACCTGATGTAAGTATCCCAAATTATCCTAACCTATGTATGTTAATTAAGGAGTCTTCGTGGTGCAGTGGTTAAGCACTGAATGGTTATCCCCTGCCCAGAGGTACTCAACCTGTGGGTCTCCACCTCTTTGGGGGTCCAATGACCCTTTCACCAGGGTTGCCCAATTCAGAACAGTAGCAAAATGACAGTTATGAAGTAACAATGAAAATAATTTTATGACTGGGGGGTTACCACAAATTGAGAAACTGTATTAAAGGGTCATAGCATTAGAAAGGTTGAGAACCACTGTCCTAGCCCAAAGTTCAGCTGTTCAAACACACCAGTCCTTCAGCAAGAGAAGGATGTAGAGTTTGCTTTCTAAAAGATTCACAGCCCTGGAAATTCGGTGGGGCAGTTCTATTTTGATGCATAGGGTCATTGTGAATTAGAATGGACTCCACAACAATGGATTTGGTGTTTCACATGCTATTGGGGGAGGAGTGGGTTTTATATTGAATTCCACCCTTATGAGAGAATATGACTCAAGTCCCATCCTTTCTCCAGCACATAAATAAAACAAGGAAAGACTATAAGATGGGTAGAAGAATGACTGGGGAGGGGGAAGGGAGATAAAGATGGAACCCATTACAAAGTTGGATATATAGCCCTTCCAAGGGGATGAATAACAGAAGTGTGAGTGAAGGGAGACAATGGACAGTGTAAGATATGAAATAATAACAATGTATAATTGATCAAGGATTTATGAGAGTGGGAGGAGGATAGGGAGGGGGAGAAGGAGCTTATACGAATGTCTCAAGTAGAAAATGTTTGGGAAATGACAATGACAACATATGTACAAATATGGTTGCTATGGGCTGAGCCCCAGTGGCGTAAGGGGTTGAGTGCGGAACTGTGGCCTGTGAGCTTGGCGGTTCAAATCCAGCGGCAGCTCTCAGGAGCAGTTCTGGGTAGCTCCCATGACCACGAGAGGGCAGTGATGCGCTCCCCAAAAACAAAACAAAGCAAAAAAACAAATATGATTGCTATAACTCATGTATGGAGTGTTATGAGCTGCAAAAGCCCTCAGTAAAAGTGATGTAAAAAGGAACATGTCTTTGTGGAGCCCAACTTGTGTTCAGAAGTTGTCAAGATTATATACTTTTACTTTGGAATTGACAGTTTGAAGGATTCATGTACAGATGTCTTACATTAATTCAGGTTTCAGAATAACTGTGGGATGCAATTGTTGATCATGAACAAGCAGACAGAACAATACAGCTAGGACAGCCTCAGGATGTCTCTGTTGACTCTCGCTGCCATCAAGTTTATTACGACGAATATTGACCCTATAGGACAGAGATTGTAACTCTTCACAGAAATGGAACGTCTTGTCTTTCTCCACTGGAGTGACTGGTGGTTTCAAACTAATGCCCTAATGGTAACCACAAGGTCACCAGAGGCCCTTGTTGATCATTTAGATAATAAGAATTAAATTTTTAGAATGATTCTCAGAGTTATCTAGAAACTCTTTCATACTTGTCTCTGAGATACAGGATGCTATAAAAATTCCTAAAAGACTCCCGGTGTTGTAGTGGTTGAGTTCAAGACTGCAACCCATGGGATTGGTGGTTCAAATCCAGCAGCAGCTCTCCAGGAGCAAGGCTGGGCCTCCCACCCCCACCAGACGGCAGTGATGCCAAAAGAAATTTTTTTTTAATTCCTAAGAGATTGCTGTGCTGGTCAAGGCACACATAAGTTAGCCTAACTACAATAAGGGAAAACATGATTGAATTAAACTCATACAGTAAGTAGATTCGGTCACATGATCACGGTCTTCAATTCAGAAAAGGCATTTTTTTTTTTTTAGGCATCACTGCTCTCAGATGGTGGGAGTAGGAGACCCAGCTTTGCTCCTGGGAGCCAGAATTGAACCTCCATCCCAGTGGGCCTCAGTCCTGCGCACTACGCCACCGGGGCTCAGTCTTAGAAAAGGCATTTGACAAACTCCAATGCCCATTCCTGATCAAAGCACTCAACAAAATAGGAGGGAAATTCTTCACCACAAAAGTGTATAGATAAAAGTCATGGCCACCATTAATCTTAATGAAGAGAGATGGAAAGCATCCCCCTTGTGATGGGAACCAATACTTTTATCACCACTCTTATTCAATATTGTACCAAAAGTTTTAGCCAGTGCTCTCTACATAAGACAAGCAAGGAGATCTGGCAATGTAGTGTATTATGAACTGGTGTGCTACCATAAGATTGGCGGTTCAAACCCACTGATCAGTCTATGGAAGAAAGATTAAACTTTCTGTTCCTGTCAAGACTTGCAGTCTTGGAGACCCATAGGGACATTTCTACTCTGTCCTGGGTTGCTGTGAGTCAGAATCAACTTGACACACTGGGCATGGTTTGGTCTTGGACAAGGCAAAGAAGCATGACTCAAGTCCCACACTTACTCAAATTGCATACTTGCTTGCGTCACACTATTACAAGAGTTAAAGAGGAAGAGAAGAAATCAAGAAGGGATCTGGCTACACCAAAGAAAGCAAGAAAGAAAAACCAAGAGCACAACATATCCTTTGGACCTGGGCTTCCTGTGCATAGAAAGATTCATGCTAGGACACATGGAGATGTCCAAGGAGCATCAGATATTCAAAGATGACAATGACCTTCCTCCCCCTAGAGTCAACACAGAGAGATCCTGCCCTTAGAACTGGAGATCTAAATGGAAACATCTAGGGTACTAAATTATAAGGGAATAAAATTCTGTTTGCTAATGCCATGCATCTATGGTCTGGGAATTATAGCAACCCTTGATACCTAAGGCAAGTATTCACTGGGAATTATAGCAACCCTTGATACCTAAGGCAAGTATTATGAACTTCACTGTGTCCCCTTAAAAGCTATATTGAGATTCTGCCCTCTCTACAGCTAACTCTGCATATAACTCTTGCTCACCTCTTTGCCTTAGCGATATTGTGCTGATCATCCTTTAATGGTAAATTGCCTTTCTCTTCACCTAAATTGATACATGTTTATGTCTAAAACACCTCTTTGTCTGTCAGTGTAAGTACACCTGTTTTGAAATAGAGCTTCTTTGTGGTGTTAGTTAAATCATACCCACATGGGATGGGTCCTAAAGCGAATCACTTCTCAGTTATAAAAACAATAGAATAGACACAAGGAAACTCACAGTAGAGAGCAGACAACATGTGAGGTCTCATATATCAGCAAAAGAATGCCAAAGATTGGGCTGAGCCCCGGTGGCGTAGTGGTTGTGCGCGGGACTGTGGCCCACTGGGACGGAGGTTCAATTCCAGCAGTGGGGCTGGGCCTCCTACTCCCACCACTGAAGAGCAGTGATGCCCCTCCCCCCCAAAAAAAAGAGTGCCAAAGATTGTTCGCTGACACAGGGAGGCTCATGGATGGAGTCAATGGAGAGAAGATCCTGATTTAGACATTTAGCCTCCAGAATTGTGAGAAAATAATTTTCTGTCCTTTAAAGACAGTGCTTGTGGTTGCTGTTATAGCAGTACTCAGTAACTAGGATAAATCACACCAAGATTTTTTTTTTTTTTTTTTTTAGGCATCACTGCCCTCAGGTGGTGGGAGTAGGAGGCCCAGCCCCACTGCTGGAATTGAACCTCCATCCCAGTGGGCCACAGTCCCGCGCACAACCACTACGCCACCGGGGCTCACCCCCACACCAAGATTTTTTGTTCTAGCTAAGAAATTTCCATAACTTTGTCCGCTGATTGCTCTATTATATACATGGGTATATAAATATTTATAGACACATTAATACATACATTAAGCTATCCTCTATCAAACCTATATATTGTCATGGGTATAATCTTGCTCACCTACCTGTACCTGTTCAGTTTGCCTGTCTTCCTCTGTATTCCTCAGAGATTCGTGTTTGTTATTACTGATAATGCATGCTTGTGTATATAATGGTATGTAACTATGCTGAATGTAACTCTTTGCCTTAGATATTGTGCCAATCATCCTTCACTGGTATATTGTCTTTTGATTCACTCACATTGATACATGTCTATGTCTAGTAGTGATTTTCACTCCTTTCATGTCCTGTCCCTAATAACCATCAAAGAATATTTCTTTCCAGGTGTAAAACATCCCTTGACTTTTTAATATAATAGTAGGCTTGTGTGGTTGACTTATTTCACTCAACATAATGTCCTTCAAGTTTATCCACCTTATAAAGTATACTGCTGACTCTTTATATTCTTTAAAGCTGCAGAGATTTCCATGTGTGTACCAGTTTGTTTATCCACTCATGGCTTAACAGACACTTGGATTATTCCCATCCTTTTGCTTTCATGAATAACGCTGAAATAAGCATGGTTGTGCATATAAGTGTGTCCTTCCTTCTCCAGCGTATATACCTAGTAGAGGAATTGCTAAGCTGTTTCTAGTTCCAACTTTTTAAGTAAGCGTCATACCACATTGCACAGTGACTGCATCACTTTCCAGTCCCACTGGGAATGTGTAAGGGCTGTAGTCTCTCCACAGCGCCACCTGTGTTTGTTGCTTTCTGTCTTTTTGAACTCTGTTGTTATCACGAGGGTGCAATGATATAGCGTTGTTGGTTTGAAACCAACCTTAAGAGGGGCAGGCTCCCTTAAGGACTTTTCTGGGGGTGTCCTTGTTGGGCAGTACTGGGGTTCACATAGTCATGGATTATGGCCTCTCAGTCTTCCCATGAGTGCCTGGTCAGAAGGCCCTAACCTGGTGCACTCTTCTGATATAACATATGTGTCCCAATCATGATGGTCCTGTGCCCGCTTCTGTAGTACTACTTATAACCGTGATGTATTGATCTGCCATCAACCATGAATTCATGACAACTTCCCTGCCATATTTAAATGACCATTAATCCTTGGGTGCCATTTTGGTCTCATGTTAATGGTCTTCCTCATCTGGATGAAATGTCTTTGTCTTTGTCCTGCTTAAGACTTGATAAATGGGGCTGAGCATCTGTGGCGTAGTGCTTGTGCACGGGACTGCAGCCCACTGGGATGGAGGTTCAATTCCAGCTCCCAGGAGCAAAGGCTGAGCCTCCTACTCCCACCACCAGAGGGCAGTGATGCCTAAAAAAAAAAGACTTGATAAATGTTCTCACTAAATGGTTATTTGAGATTATGATCTCTCTTTTGTTCTAAAACAATTGTGACCTCATGTGTTGGAGTGGAGTAAGTCTATGAGGTCTCCTTTGCTGTATCTTTATTGACGTCAATCCCCAAGACTTTCTTCTGTGACACCACTGATTAGGTACAAACTGTCCACCTTTGCATAAGGACCTCCAGGTTCGTCCATGTTAAGAAGTACGTCATGATGCCATCATCGTTAAAGTGATTTATAGTCCACTATGGTATGCATGGACCAAAATTTCTTCATCCATTCATCTACTGATGGGCACTCTGGGTATTTCCAACTTCTTGCTATTGTAAACAGTGTAGGATGGACAGGAGAGTGCATGTGTCCATTCATGTTGTATATATTACTTCTTAAGCATATAGATTCGGCAGAGGTATGGCTGGATGGCATAGAATTTCTTTTCCCAGTCATTTGCGGGAGCACCAAATCCTTTGCCACAATGGTTGTACTTAAGTAATCTTTTTAAGAGTGTTTTGCGGGGCTGAGCCCTGGTGGCATAGTGGTTGTGCGAGGGACTGCGGCCCACTGGGACGGAGGTTCAATTCCAGCAGTGGGGCTGGGCCTCCTACTCCCACCACCGGAGAGCAGTGATGCCCAAAAAACTTAAAAAAAAAAAAAAAAAGAGTGTTTTGCTACAAGGTATTGCAAATTTTATTTATTTTAATATTTCAAAGTTGAATGCACTCACAATGTAAAGCTTTGACTTTAAAGTTGCAAGATTCATTTTAATTTGAGATGCATATTGGCTTGGAGGAGCACAGAGAAGGGAGCGTTCTCTACACCTGTTTTCTCAAGCCCTTCTTACTAGACTACTAATGACTCCTTATCATTTGCAGTCCATCTTCTGCTCCATCCTCCCTCAGCAGTCTTTGTCTCAGGTTTACAGAGGATATTAGAAACTGAGTTCACCTAGGACCTAATAATGCTGATTGACAGCAAAGAGAGAAACTGTGTAAAGAGCAGCTGACCTCCCACTTAGTCTTAAAGTCTTCTCTGGGTCTTTTATTATTTCCTGCATGAGTCACCTCACAGAATGCTTTCAACTTTTTCATTCAGGTTCAAATATTTGTTGCAGTGATGACACAGAACTCGCTGCCAATATTCATGATTAAAGCGTTTATTTAGGAAGTTAGCAGGTTGCCATGCAAGTGAGAAATGCTCTGAATTCACTTATTTATCAGGACATGTTATAAAGTTCTTTTAGGACTACGAGTAAATTTCCCAAGGGCATTCCACTCTGCTGTAAGCCTCAACCCAAAGGCGGAGCAAGTTTCATGGATTAGCAAACCCTGCTCTCCCAATTAAGTTCCCAGAGGCACCCCACTCTAGTAAGCCTCACCCTGAAGGCACTCAGCTCCACTTCCATGGGTCAGCAAGCCCACCTCCCACATTTAAGTACACACAGGCACAGCCCCTTCACAAGCCAGCCTCCTGCCCCAAAGCACTCAGCTTCACTTGCTCTGTGGGTTGGGAAGTCCTCCACTGTCTCATGCTCTGTTAACTCTTCTACTGCTGCTCCTGCTGCTATTCTTCTGATGTCACAGCTGTTTTCTGGAAATAGGATGTTCACAGTACAGAGATCTTGAAGTCTAGATAATATGCTGTAAAGTTCCCCCCTCTTGTTTCTCAGAGCACTCATTTTATACACAATAGGATAGCAGTTGCAATCTGTCCTACTAGCAATTACTCACAGTTGAATTATTGCCTCCCCTCTCCCTGCCACCGCCTTTTTGCCAAGCAGCACAAAGTCTTGTGGTGGTAGTTAAGAAGACTAGACTAGTGGGACCACATTAAATAATTCACTGCCCCTGCACTAGTTTTTAAAAAGTTGTGTCTGAGCAGATATCTAGCGTTGCTTTTGCTAAGTCCTTTGCAATGAAAATGTTTAGTACTGAAGTTTCTCCACTGGGTTCCCAATGTCAGCCTTCTTATGTACTCTGTGCTTGAGGCTACTGTTGTAAAATAGATATAACAATGGCCAACTTAACGTTTTGCACTTGTACAATTAAATTACATCAATTACATTCATTGTGTTGTGTAATCGTCTCCCATAACCCTTGCCAGATTTCCATATTATCATCACTAGAAAATCATTACTTCCCAAACAATGACTCCACATCTTGACACCCTGTTCCTACTCTGTCTTTTCTCACCTCACCCCACCCAACTCTGACACCTAATGTCTCTGGCCTCTGTACACTTAATGGTTCTGTTTTGATAACCACAGCATTCATTCATGGACAACAACATACATTACAGCAAACTATTTCCACATGCATATAATCTTTAGTTGCTGTTACAATGATAGTTTTGATGTAAACACCTGCCAAGTGGATACATTAACTATATTAAAAAGTTATTTTAAGTGAGATTAAAACTCGACACATCTTAAATATTAAAGTGGAAACTGTCCTATAAAAATTGTTTCATGGGGCTGAGCCCCAGTGGCTTAAGTGATTGAGTGCGGAACTGCAGCCCGCGGGCTTAGCGGTTCAAATCCAGCGGTGGCTCTCAGGAGCGGCACTGGGTAGTGCCCATGACCACCAGAGGCAGTGATGCCCACAAAAAAAAAAATTATTTCAGGAGAGTTAACAGTAAGGAATGCAAGAAAGAAAATGATTTAAAATGGATAGTGGTAGTAATTACACAACTCTTTAATAATGCATTAAACCAATGAATAGTATGATATGTGAATTATATGTCAATAAAATGATTTTTTAAATATTTCAATGGCGATTGTCATAAGGAATCACCAGCATTTCGTTCTTTTGAGAATGAAAACAATGTGTTTTATTGAAAGGTAGAGAGATTCCAGTTCTGGGGACACATTAGCACCCGGGGAAGGTACTATGATGTTACAAATGGGTAGAAGAGAGTGAGATTTGTTCAGGAGAAGTAAACAAAGGACTAAGTGCTCACGGGTCCTAGGGTATGTGCTAATAAGTTATAAAAGAAGAATGATCTTCCTGACTCTTATCATTTCTTTTGTCTAGCCCCCTGGAACAGGTGGACCAAGAGGTTCTTCTCAGATCAAGCCAAGCAAGCTTGACCAACTTCTTTGAATAAACTATTTACCCATACAAATGAAAATCTTGACCCTTGCTCTTTTAGGGTTACAAGCAGTTAAACTTTCATAGAAAGCTGATTGTCCCATCAGAGTAGTTGAAGCAGATATTTTAGGCCAAGCTTCAGTTTCAATAAAAATGGAACATAAGTTAGGTCTGTGGTAGTCATTTTAGACATGCCAAGGATTTCTGTTTCATGTGGTTCACATCGTGTGAAAGTGAATCATTGGGTGTGTCATCCTACTAATTTATGCTTTTCCCAGAAGTTTAAACACTGGTCTGAATCACGTATGCAAAGACTCAGGATTCCCTGTGACTTCCTTTCTACCTGCTGGCTAATCCCACTCAGCAGACTACTATATGAGCAAAGGGCTCTTTCCAAAGTGTCCTGGTTTCAGATATAGTTTTGTCAGAAGTCCTAAAGAGGTGACAATGACCTGCTTGACACTGAGGACTTCAAATGCCAGGTGAAAGTGCTTTGTTTTCTTTAAAATAACCACAACAAGCTCAAGAAGGTTTTGAGGAGAGGGATGGTCCAAACTGCATTTAAGTAGGTGGACTCAGACAGGCCACTTAGTAACCACTGTGGTACTAAGCCTCCCAGGATAACTTTTTTTAATGGTATTCTAAACCTGTCCCTCTCCCTACTAACCATTTTGCCATTCTTGAACAAGTGATGACTGGAAGAGGTGTGGGAGTGTCTTGAGGGTGGGAGGCAGTTTGGAGAGGACCCACAAAGGTCGGGGCTTCCAACAGAAAGTCCTTCACCTCATGCATGCGTGAGGAGAGGAGACTGGGCTGTGAAGACCTGGGTCAAAAGACCCAGTGCTGTGAGGGAGCAACGTTGTGCTGTGGCTGGAATGCTCTTGTGGGCAAATGTTTAGAACTCATTCCTACATAATGAAGGCGATCAAAGGAAGATTTCTTGAAGGGAAAAGTTGATGTGCTAATGTGCTGGAGCAGCTCTGAGGACATTGGCACTTGGAATTTGTTGCTGTTCAGGCATGGCCAAGACTCTCCTTGGTTGGGTTGTGGCTTTACTCACTCTCTTGAAGTACACGGTTCTCTGTGGAAGGACATGCGCACTTACAACTTCCAGGCCACCAAACCCGACCCAAACAAACTCTCTGCCATTGAGTCCAGGCTGATTGATGGTGATATCCTCTGTTTCGGGAATTTGTAAGTATAGTCTTTCCCCTGAGGAGCTGTTGGTGGTTTTGACCTGTCAACCGAGGTTGGTTGCCAACCAACCTCGTTACCACTACATCACCTGGGCTCCGCCCATAGAATCCCTGAAATATTTACCCTCACAGTACTGCAGTTTGCAAAACCCCAAAAGAGGGGCCCCAGCTCAGGTGACCTACCCGCTCCTGTGACCAGCCTCAGAATCTGTGTGAGGTCCTTGAAAGAGGGAAAGACAGTGAATAGAACTATGATGGGTTCAACTGCCTGGATCACAGCCCTTCCCCCCAGTGAATCATTGAAACAAGGGAAGCAATACCTTTCCAGCTATCATTGACCACAAGTGAGGAAGAGAGAGCAATTCTCCCAAGAAACCACCAGTTGCCATCAAGTCCATTCCCAAGGCATGGTGGCGCCCTGTAAGTTAGAGAAGAACTGTGCTCCATTGAGTTCTCAGTGACTCCTTTCTGGACGAAATAGAATGCTAGGATTTGCACCACACTAAAATTCTTCTCCCACAGAAGATGGACATGGTCATGTTCAATTCAAAGCAGAGAGTCAGGCAGAACAATACCATTCACCATACATAATGTTAGTCCTGGATCAGTCCGTGTGGGGGTTGTGTGCCCTTGGCCAAGTCCTTTTTCTTATGTGGCCTCAGTTTTGTTAGGTTGATTACGTAAGGAATTTGTAGTTAACTACTTGGTATGGTCCTTTCTCATGTCGTGTTTATAACACCCACTGAAAAATTAGGTTGTTGTTAGGTGCTCTGGAATTGGATCCAATTCAGCACAATGGAACAAAACACTGCCCAGTCCGATGTCTTCCTAACAATGATTGCTGTGCTTGGTTCATTGTTGCAGCCATTCTATCAAGTCATCTTGCCCAGGATATTTCTCTTTTTCACTGCCTCTCCACTCTGCCAAGTATGAAGTCCTTTTCCGGGAGTTGGTCCCTCCTGATAACATATTCAAAGTACATGTGACCAAGTCTTACCCTCCTTACCTATAAAGAACATCCTGGCTGGACATCTTCCCAGAAATACTGATTGGTTCCTCTGGCAGTCCACAGTACTTCCTACATTCTTAGCTAATGTCAAATAAATCGTCTTTGGTGTTCCTTATTCTTTGTCCAGCTGTCACATACAGATGAGATGATTGAAAATACTTAGGTCAGAAGCAACTTAGTCCTCAAAGTAAAGTAAACATCTTTGCTCTTTAATACTTAAAGAGGTCGTGTGCAGCAAGTTTCTCAGATTATTTTCTCAGTCTACATACTGAATAGGTATGGTGAAAGGCTGTAGCCCTGACTCATCCCTCTCCTGGTTTTAAACCACACGGTTTGTCCTTGATGTATTCAAATGATTGCCTGTTACTTTATGTACAGGTTCTGTATAAGCACAATAAAATGTTCTGGAATCCCCATCATTTCGATGTTACCCATAGTTTGTTATGATCCATGTAGTTGAATACCTTTGCATAGTCAATGTGGTATGCCTGGTTGACTAGAGAAACAAATACAGAGACACTCATATATGTGTAAGAAGGAACTCTAAAACAAGAAGGAATTATAGATCAAGCAAACATTCCAACCCAATCCAGAATAAGTCCATAAGTCTGATAATAGTCCATAAATTCCTCTTCAGACACACGCAGCCACATGCAATGATGTAGAATGCAGGAAAATCACAGTCCGGTGGGTGATCAAATGGTGATGGACACATCTTCAGGAAATCTGGCAGGCCTTCACCAGCAGAAGGTGAAGCAGAAGGTGAAGCAGAGAGAGGGGAATTTTCCAGGATCCTCCTTATCAGAAGACTATGCCCAGCAGGTGATATCATCAGACTGTGACCTGATTGACAAGGTAGACTCCACCCCTTTATTCTATCACATTGACATAATCAATAAGACATAAGTAGAGAGTTTTCTGTTTTTGTTTACTTTCAGTCAAGACCCACTTGACATCTGCAATGTTATCTCTCCTTCCATATCCTCTCATGAATCATCTTGAATTTCTAGTAGTTCCATGTTGATGTTATGCTGCAATTGTTTTTTAATTATCTTGAGCACAATTTTTCTCACATGTGATATCAATGAAATTATTTGATAATTTCCACCTTCTGTTGGGTCATTTTTCTTTGGAATATGCACAAATATCGATCTCTTTGAGGCTGCTGAACAGGTAATTGGTTTCCAAATTTCTTGGCATAGATGAGTGAATCTTCTAGCGCTTCATTATCTTGTTGAAGCATTTCAACTGATATTCCATCAATTTCTGGACTCTTTGTGGTCAATGCTTTCAGTGCAGCTTACACTACTTCAGTACCTCATCTCTTGATCATACACGTATGCTGCCTCTTGAAATGATAGTACATCAACCAGCTATTTTTGAGTCACTATCATTGAGTCACTACCTACTCAGAGTAGTCCTTTCAGATTTCTAAGTCTGTAACTTTCTCCTGAGGAGTTCCTGGTGATTTGAACTGTGGACTTTGTGATTAACAACCAAATACTTAACTAACTGGGCCACCAGGACTACTCCTTTTGGTACAGTGGTTGTGTGTTCTTTCCATCTCTTTTTGTTTGTTTGTTTTTGGGTTTGGGGGGCATCACTGCCCTGTGGTGGTGGGAGTCGGAAGCCCAGCCTTGCTGCTGGATTTGAACCTCCAACCCAGTGGCCCGCAGTCCTGCGCACAAACACTATGCCACTGGGACTCAGCCCTCTTTCCATCTTTTTTAATGCTTCCTGCATTTTTCAATATTTTGCTCATAGAATTCTTTAATAGTGCAAGTCAGGGCTTGAATGCTGTTCTTTAGTTCTTTGAGCTTGAGCTGAGGTTTTCCTTTTTGACTACCAAATTCCAAGTTTTTTCAGATGTGAGATGCGGGTAGCCCATCAAGGGGATAGTGTAGCTTTATAATAGTATAAAATAAGGTAGCCGGCACCCTTATGGGAGTGGAACCCTGTCAATAAAGTGTACTCTAACTCTAACAGAACTCTAACATTGGTCAATTCTATCCTGCTGTGCTTGAAATAAACCAGCTCGGGGATAGAAAATAAAGAATCTCGCTATTCTCAAGAAAGAAGAACCAGGAGGAGAGGGTCTCTTTTGCACCAAGATCCTTGGGCTAAATTTCCTCAAATGAGGAGACAGAGAGCTATGACACTAGAATAAGCAAGAGACAATAAGAAGCAGCGGCATAAAAGTAGCAGCAGGAGGAGCAGCAGAACCAAAAGACTGGCAGGAGATGATGCAGTGGACTTCCCAGCTTTTGGAGGGGGGAAACGGAGTATCTTCAGTCAAGAAGCCTGCTCATGGAGTATGTCTCTGCAGGTAATTGTCAGGGAGCTCAAGTTGCTGACCAAAAGGGGGTAGAGCTAAATACCTTTAGACTAAGGTTTGTTTGTGGTTTTTTTTTTTTTTTGGTTTTTTTTTTTTGGGGGGGTGGCAATCATTGCTCTCTGGTGGTGGGAGTAGGAGGCCCAGCCCCACTGCTGGATTGGATCCTCGCCACTGGGGCTCAGCCCCCTAGACTAAGGTTTACTAACCAAGTGGGGTGCCTCCAGGAACGTAATCAGCAGATAAACTACCTCAAGCAAGGCAGAAATCAGATTGAGAGGCTGAGGTCCTGAGAGAGGCATGTCCATGGTCACAGCTTAGAAGAATCTGGTCTGACAGAGGAACTGTATCTTGAGCATTCCTACACCTGAAAAGCAGTCCATTCCTTCTCTAACGAATTCCATAGCTGTAAGTATGGTTTGCGAGATCTGTGTGGCCATTACAATAAAAACTTTTAAATGTAGCAAAGAAGCACAGAGTGCTGTGGGGGAAATGGTGGGTGTCAAAATTGCGCACGCACACACACACACACACACAATAGAAGGTGGAGGCATGATTGAGCTGTGCTTCCTAAGGGTCAGCCTTGGGCTGTTCAGGCTGATTTAAGATTGATTTTCTCCATTACTTGTGAAGTTAGAAGAATTCAGATGACGCTATCCCCATGCCAGTTTGCCATTAGCTTTCCACTTTAAAATCTTACATTTCCAGGCTGTGTAGGACCAAGAATTTCATCATGCTTAGTAACATAGCAGGGCAGGGAAAATAGGAAGGTCCTCAATCAGCTGGATGGCCACAGTGATTATACCAATGGGCTCAGATCTAGGAGCAATTGTGAAGATGGCACAGGATGTGGCTTAGGTCAGTCTGAGTTGGGACCAACTTAATGGCATCTAACCCTAACAACAACAACAATAACAACAACGATAACGACGAGGGACTCAAATTAAGTTCTTTAAGTCTTTAGTTCTTTGAGTTTCTTTAAATGTTCTTTGAGTTTTTAGTTCACAAAGGGGGTGAGGTCAAGGCTATAGCGCTGTTGGCTTAAAGGTTTCCCTACAAAATTCTTGCTGGGTTGTCTTTACTGTCTTCAATGGGTAGGTGTATTGTCATATAGGAAAAAAGATCCTGGTATTTTTCTCACCGATGCAGTCTTCAGTTTTCTTCAAACTTCTTTCTAATATGGCCATGTGATCCTTCTGTGTCCTCCAAGAAAATCTATCAAGATGACCCCTTTGGAATCCCTCCAAATACTTACCACAGTTTTCTTGAGCTGATATTTTTTGCCTTGAATGGAACTGCCCTGGCCGATTCCCTCAGAAGCCACGGTTTTGATCGGCCCTTCTTTTAGAGACTAATACAAGTCCCTTAGATCCTAACAAGATTAAGACAAGTATGTTTCAAAGAGAACTTGTCTGCAGTCATCTACAGATAGCAAAGATACATTTATGCAGGTTTTGCTTTTAAACAAGCCTGGGCATGTCTGAACTGGAACCCCACCAGTACAACATTTTTTTTTTAATTTTTATATGTAACAAGGATGTTCCAGGAAGCATATGGCAAGAATGTTGTAAAAAATTTCTTGAGAAGGCTGAGCCCCAGTGGCTTAGTGGTTGTGCGCGGGACTGCGGCCCACTGGGTTGGAGGTTCAATTCCAGCTCACAGGAGCAAAGGCCGAGCCTCCTACTCCCACCACCAGAGGGCAGTGATGCCTAAAAAAAAAAAAACTAAAAAAAAATTTCTTGACAAAGTGCCCTCAGAAAATGGATATTTTAAAATAAACGAGTGATATGAAGAAATAGAAGTTTGCAAGATAATTATTTGGGGCCATGTTTTGTTTTTTGTTGTGCATGTGCTTATATGTAAATTCTGCCTTTTGCTCAGCAAGTTGCCGCACTCTGTACTTTTGCTTTCAGCTGCCTGAA
Source organism: Nesogale talazaci (assembly GCA_004026705.1). Taxonomy (NCBI): domain Eukaryota; kingdom Metazoa; phylum Chordata; class Mammalia; order Afrosoricida; family Tenrecidae; genus Nesogale; species Nesogale talazaci. Next base: position 19,709 of record PVJH01023165.1, on the reverse strand, counting down.
TTGAGTTGTATAATCCCTCAATAAATGTCACTGTCTTCTCTATGATAATGGTGGAGTATGGTAAATTTTCCTGTGACATTAATTGTATGAGAAATGAGACATCTGTCCTGCTTGGGAAATATTACAAAGCTCTCTGAGGGCTGCTGATAGATGTCCAAAAAGCACCCCACCCCCATTCCACTCTACTAGAAGTCTCAGCCCACCTGCACCCAGTTCTAGTTCTGTGAAGCAGCAAACCTAGCTCCCCACTTAAGTACCTGTAGACCTCCCCCTCTGCAAGTGAGCCTCCTGACTGAAGACATTCAGCTTTACTCGATCCGTGCACTGAGAAGCCTACTGCTCTTGTCCTGTCCTCTGGCTCTTGGCTCTCCTGCTGCCACTCTGCTGCCACTTCTCTGGTGTCGAAGCTTTCTGTTCCTGGATCAAAAGGGTTCTATCCGGTAGGGATTTCAGGGACCAAAGGACATGCTCCATTCTTGGTCCCTCTTTCTTGATCAAATCCTCCTCCTGATGCCGAGATGGCTCACTTTACACCTAACAGGACAGCAAAGCCAACTAATCCTCGTGACTGAGCCTGAAGCTTTCACACCCACAATTAAACTAGTAAATATTCCCTTACAACTGAATTCGATCAGCATTACCCCAACCTTCTTTTATGCCAAGAGAAAGATGAAGCGGTTTACACTTGTAAAGATCTAGTCTGGAAAACCAAAAGGGACAGTTGCACTCTGCCCTGTAGAGTCACTATCAGTTAGAATCCACTTGCTCACAATGAGATTGGTTTGGTTTGGTGTTAGATGAGTACCAGGCAGGTAGATTTAATTTATAGAGCTGTTTATGAAGCACTTTTTTTGGGGGGCGGGCATCACTGCTCTCGGTGGTGGGAGTAGGAGGCCCAGTCCCACTGCTGGAATTGAACCTCCGTCCCAGTGGGCCGCAGTCCCGCGCACAACCACTATGCCACCAGGGCTCAGCCTGTTTATGAAGCATTTTAACACTCTCACTTTAGAACCAATATTTGGTTTGCTTTTGCACAAACTCTACTATTATCATAAACCTTATAGTATTTTTATTATAGAATTCTGCACAATATGGAAATTATTATCTAGCATTAGCTCATGGGTGGAATGCATATGGCACAAAGACATTGTCTGAGTTTTATTGCATATGGTGCAGTCAGTGCTGCTTTGTGGTTCTTTCACTGCTTTCCATTTGTAAAGCAACAAAGAGATCATGCGACAAGCTCAGGGGGATCAGCTAGGACCATCTGTGATGCCGACAAACACTGTCTCTAGATTAACAGCTTTACACATGCTGCTTAAACATGATTGAACACAATATCTTACCAGAATAAACCCCAAGGCATGTTGCAGATTATCCAATAAGGTACCATTAGTGAACGGCTGCAAAATCGATTTTGATGTGATTGTAATTCATATGTATAATTCACTTCCTCCTTAAAAGTCGGACTCTCTTTGATGACTTGCGCTGATCTTATGCTAAAAATGAGACTCAGAATTACTATTTCTCGGGCTGAGCTCCGGTGGCGTAGTGGTTGTGCGTGGGACTGCGGCCCACTGGGATGGAGGTTCAATTCCAGCAGTGGGGCTGGGCCTCCTACTCCCACCACCGGAGAGCAGTGATGCCTACCCCCCCCCCAAAAAAAAAGAATTACTATTTCTCCATAGTCAACTATTAGCTGTTATCTTATGCTCATCCTTACATGTAATTAACAGTCAATTCAACAATAAAGGTCAAGACATTGAATGTACATAATATTACATATTAGGTTAAATTCAGTAGATTATATAGATGTGTGCATGACATTGTTAAATGTACTCCAACTACAATGACTAAATTTATTATTCAATTGATGTCTTTAGGTTTAAACTCAGTCAATTCATATGAAAAACTCTCAGAAATATGCACTGGATGGCATCCTTTCAATATCTTTCTGAAGAAAATGTTAGTAATGAGGGAAAAAGCCTTAATAAAAGGCACCATCGTGGGCTGAGGCCTGGTGGCATAGTGGTTGTGCGCGGGACTGCGGCCCACTGGGATGGAGGTTCAATTCCAGCTTACAGGAGCAAAGGCTGGGCCTCGTACTCCACCACCAGAGGGCAGTGATGCCTTATAAAAAAACTAAAAACAAAAAAAGGACCATCATAATTTTTTTTTAATTTTAAAAGGCACCACAATGCTAATGAGGACAACACTAGTTACAGATCTGCCCACATGGAAGCAAACCAAGAGGGACAAAGAGAGTGAGGGACCAGACCCCTCACTGACACACCAAGCCCTGAGGATGACCTCCCTGCACAGAGCTGCTACGGCACAGAGAGGACTACAGGACCAACAACAGCTCAAGACATGATGTCCCCTCGCTGGAGCCAAGAGCAGCAAAGAACAATACTGGGAACACACAGTGGGGAGTGAGTCTAGTCTCACACATAGGCGCGCCCCACAGTGGGACAAACCAAGAAAGGAACATAGCAGATCAGCAACAGGAATAAAGCAGATATACAAAGCCCCAAAGGAGCCCCCAAAATAGATTTCAGGGTATCAGGAGCCATTCCTGGAACCCCCATGACTGATAGGGAGATAGTCATAAAGATCAGCAGACAGACCTGGAATGATGTATGCTTTTTCATTTTTTTTTCTTATGCTTTTGTTTTTTCCTCTTTTTCTTCAATCTTTTGCTTGCCTCTGTCATTGTTGTTTTGCCTATCTAGATAAGACAGGCTGAGAAGCAAGCCCAAGGGGAAACCAATGGGACCGATGGTTCTGGAGGACCTGAGGGAAGGAGGAGGCAGGTGAAGGGAGGGGAGAGCAAACAACAGGGGAATAACTAGAGAATTAAAATCAACAATGAGGAGATGTAGAGAGCCTGGTGGTGTTGGAGCAATAGTAATATAGCTGTGAGGAATTACTAAGATGCCAAAGAAGGGTAAGTGTGATGGTGGGGCAGGAGGAAAGTAAAAGGAAACAGAGGAAAGATCTAGGAAGCAAAGCTGTGGATAGAGGTGTAAACATAGGTTTGTACATATGTAAGTACATTTATAAAAACAGAGGTATTGGCCTATGTGCATATATGTATATGGCAGTACATTGGGGAAGTGGACGGACTTGGGACCTCTGCTCAAACCCTCCCTCAATGCAAGAACACTTTGTTCTAACAACCTGGCATTCTTTGATTCTCATCTTCCCAATATGATCTCAGAAGACACAATGGGTGCATAGCAAATGTGGTAAAGAAAGGTGATGGTGCTTGGCTATCAAAAGACATGGCATCTGGGGTTCTAAAGGTTTGGAAATAAATAAGTGGCCATCTAGCAGAGAAGTGACATGGCAAAAGCACACCAGCCTGTGTAATCATGAGATGTGGACAGGATCAGTTAACAGGCATCAGAAGTCCCAAAACAAATAAAAAACCATACTGCTGAGAATGAGGGGGATTGGAGCAGAGATCCCAAACCCAGCTGTAGACAATCGGACGTCCTCTCACAGAAGGGTCACAAGGAAGGGATGAGTCAACCAGGGTTCAGGATAGCATCAATGAAATATAATATGCCTCTGATTTTTTGAGGTTTCCTCATCCCCCACCATCATGACCCCAGTCTTGACTTTCTGTTCTGGCTAAACCAGATAAGACCTCATGACACATGGAATCCTGATCATACAAACCCTCCAGGAACAGAAATGGGAATATTGATACCAGGAAGATAGGATGAAAGTGGGGGAGGAGGGGAAAGAAATGGGGAACCCATCACAATGATTGCTACATAACCTCTTCCCCCACCCCAGGGGGGGGGGGATGGACAACAGAAATGTGGGTAAAGATACACAGAAGTCAGTGTAAGATACGAAAAAAAATAATCATTTGTAATTTATCAAGGATTCCCAAGGAAGGAGGGGGGAAAAGAGGAGCTAATACCAAGGGCTCAAATAGAAAGTATATATTTAGAAAATGATGATGGTAACATACGTACAAATATACTTGATACCATTGATGTATGGATTGTTATAAGAGCTATAAGAGCCCCCCAACATGATCTTAAAAAAAGAAAAAGGCACCATATAAAATAGTAGTCAAAAAAAATGACAGTGTGGAGGAGGGAGAATGGGCAGAGTTAGATGGAGTTAGAAGGTACGTTTGAACTCTGTCTCATTTATTCTTTTCTCCCTTTGTGAAGTTAAAGGAGGTCAGACTTTGCCATATTCCATTTTTGTAACTTAGGCTTGTTTTTTTATGCCACCCAGCAATATTCATTTTGAACTGTTGCATATATACCTTTTATATTCAATGGGAATTGAGTTGATATGCATAGATTCTGTCATTTTCTAGCTGTTTTTGTATCATTATACGTGTTCATTGTTTTTTTCCTCTTATTATACATTCTCTTGTTAACATCTTCGGCTTGGTTCACTAGCAAAGCAAAACCACTAAAGATATACACATGTCTGCCAAGGCAATGACTCATGTTGCAAGTCCAAGTCCGTGGGTCAGACTTGGCTTTTCCTGAACTCACAGAGCTGTGGGGGTTGATGAACTTGAAATCAGGTCAAATGACAGGCCCCTACCTGTGGAAGAGAGATGAATCCAAAGTTGGCACATAAGATGACAGGCTGCTGATTCACTGGCTACAGAAGCTAATGATTCCCAGGATGGAAAGGTAATACAGCAGAACACTGGCTCAAGTTCAGAGGCAGAGATCAGATGACGACAAAGGAGCTACAGGTTCCAGATCCAGCTAAAGTGAGAATGTTTTTTTTTTTTTTTTTTATTTTATTTTAGGCATCACTGCCCTCCGGTGGTGGGAGTAGGAGGCCCAGCCTTTGCTCCTGGGAGCCGGAATTGAACCTCCATCCCAGTGGGCCGCAGTCCCGCGCACAACCACTACGCCACCGGGGCTCAGCCCGTTTTTTTGTTTTTTTTTTTTTATTTTAGGCGAGAATGTTTTTTTCAAAATGTTAATATATTTTGGAAGAAGGCCACACAGTTGAGGAAACTTTCTTTCCATAGATTGATTGCTCTTAGACAATCTGATCATGAAGTGATTACATCATATTAGGTCTCATCATGGAAGATGTCTATATTATAATTGTCAAACCACTGAAAACCATGGTCTAGCCACCTTGATCCACAACTTTAATCATCACAGTGATTTTTTAAAATGATCATCCTTTTACCTTTTTTTACTTCTTTAAAAATGTTTGGTAGTCATGTTGGGATTTGTACTATGTATTTATAAATAACCTGAATTCACTTTCAAATACTATACTGCTTCATGTTTAGTATTAAAATCATATATACAATAAAATATGGAAGAACCAGAACTTGAGGGGAATTTCTATTTTATTCAAGTCTTTCAAGTTTTCTACATTTAACAGAGCAACAAGCTCTTTTTATCACTTATTTTAGTGGAAAGTATTTTGATTTTCCTTCTATGACAGGTTTTTGTTTTACACACATTCTGGCTATCAGAAGTTTTACTCTATCATAAATTCCTCTCTCCTTTCTTTATTTGTGCTATTGTTGCCATAGAATTATTTTCATATGCTCAAGTACACCATATATTTCATTATTTTTGTTTCAGACCAATTTATTCTAGAACAATTAAAAATATGGAAAAATACTGTATTTTCATTTATTTCACTTCAGCCATTCACCATGAACTGTGCTCCTCATTCGTTTGTATAAACGAGTTTCTGACTAAATTCATATTTTTTGGTAGAGTTTGTTTTCTAGCAGTAACTCTCCCCCCCCCAGGGGGGTTTTGTTTGTTTTCTGTATATTTTTCATGGATATTGATTTATGAATTGACATTTTTTCTATACATATACCATTTCACTATCTTCCAAGATTTATGAGAAATCTGTTATAATTCTTATTAGTCCTGTTCTCCATAGGTTATATTTCTTGCTTAGCAGTTTGAATAAGGCATGCCACAATGTGAGACTTTTGTTTGGCTTGTCTTTTAGATGCTATTTGTTAACCTCTGAATTTTTTGTATCCGTGTTTGGGTGTCTTTCAGGAATTTTGAAAAATTCTCAGCCATTACTTATTTCTTCTGTCAATTTCTCCCTCCTCTTTCCCTTCTGGGATTCCAATTATACATGTGTCAGAACATATACTATTATCCTAAAGGTTCTTTTTTTAATGTTTATACTTTTTTATTCACTTTTTTCCCTTTGTGTTTCTATATGGAAAATTGCTTTTTTTATCTGATGGTACAGTGACCAAAACATTCCATTACTAACTGAAAATTTAGTGTTCCAGAATCACTAGCTGCTCCATGAGCAGACCTCTTGGGGATTCTATGAGGTGGTTGTACTCTGTCCTGCAGGACTGCGGAGAGTCAGAATCAACTCAAGAACAAAGGCTTGGAGCTTTTGCCTTCAAGTCCACTTATTCTCTTCTGTTGAAGAACTCATTGATGGCACCCTTTTCCTCTGTTACTGTGTTTTTATTTATAGCATTTTCATGTTTTTTTTTACTTTTGAGATGACTTATTCACATGATTATGCTTGTAATCTGCCATTTAGATCACAACCTTTGACACATGTTTCAACACCTGAATGTCTTATCTAAATCTGACTCTGAAGTCTTGTAGAAGTGTAGAGTTTTTTGATATTTATTTAAGACAGTCTTTTCATATGCCTAATCTTGCTTTTCTTGCTGGATATATTTTTCATGCCTCAGTTTACTGAGGCAAATACATTTTATATTTGCAGATGAGTACATCTTTCTGTTGACTCAGACATTGGTGTGAGATTTTGTGTATGCTTCATCAGGAGTTGGGCTGAGTATAATACTTGTAGCTACTGTAGAGAGTACTCTGTGCATTGGTGGTATAGTGTTTATATGTTGAGTTGCAAACTGCAAGATTAGCAGGTCAAAACCACCAGAAGCTCCTTGGGGGGTGCTTTCCACTAAAGAATTATAGTCTCAGAAGCCCAGTGGGGGGGGGTCAGTCTTACATATGTGTTCTTATAAATCAGCATTGACTTGAGGGCAGTGAGTATACGAAAAGCTTCGAATCTTTTTAATGAGACCTTCTACTTAGAATGTGGGTTGGTTTGCTAGATATTATTTTCTCCATGCCTCCTCCCCATATTAATTTTGTGTCTCCCTTTTGCACTTCACCCCTGAGATCATCTGCCTCTTGGTGTTTTCCTGGTTGTCATCCGCTGTAATTTCCACTCCACATTTGTTAGGCTGGTGGTGTTTTCCTGTATATCTTTCAAGAATAGAGCTTTTTGGACTTGCTCTCTTTTCCACAGTTGCAATGGATTTCCCAGTGCATTAATATGACTGCTTTTGTTGCTTCCCTCGATGAAGAATACCTTTTTGTTGTTTTTTTTTTTTTCATGGAGAAGATGGGATATGTGTGTCTTGGTGGAGTTTCTAATGTGGTTGCTTTTCCTTTTCAGCCGATCAATGAAAGAAGTTTAATCAGGATTCCCTTCATCTTTCCTTGGAGTCTTTGGTGGGATTTGTGCAGATAAAGTCGGCAAGAGCAAGTAAATCCCTCTGTATCTGTGACTTCACACCTTTCAATGAGTGGCCTTTAAAAACTCATTAACATTTTTCAATGGTTGTTCTTTCTAGCTTGTTTGGCATCCAAGCACATCAGGGCCAAGTTAGCAAATGTTCAGGTGTTGTAGGTGCATCTCTCCTCTGATTCCTGTTAGTTGATTGCTTTGCAAACTTTATTTTCTGGTGGGCTAGAAAAAAAAGTCAGACCGAATCAATAACTAAAATTTTATCCAGATTTCCCCTCATTACTAGGTTGGGGTAGATGTTCTTCCAGCTTTCAACATCTCTGAGATAAAACTAGAAATTTAAACCTTGCTTTTAATCCAATGTAATGACTGTTTTATTTCAAATATTTTGTTTTATAGCTCAAAATGTTCCATTCATATCTTCTATTGCTTCTTCATGATGTCCCTGTTTTTCCTTAAACTTTCACTGTTGTGGCAGTCAGCTAACCTGGTGTCAATCTGAGGATTAAGAGTGTAGGGGTGGAGTCTAATCAGTCAATCTGGAAATAACTAATGAGACCTCTGTGTGGACATAGCCTTCTCTGCTGAAAATTCTGGGAAATCCGGTACTTCCTTTTTGGAAGCAGGAGACACTATCTCACTAACTTGGAGACTCTCTACTGACAAGCCTGGCTCCCTGAGAGACATCCCTGAGGAGAAGCCACCTGGAGCTATACAGTATTATCATATATATGGATGGCATTAGCAAACACCAATTTATTTTCTCGTATTTCTGGAGATTAGAAGTTCAAATTCAAAAAGTCAGCTCAAGGAGCAGGTTTTCTTAGGGGGTCTGGAGGAAAGTTCCTGTCTCGTTTCAACAACTGTTGGCTTAGTGTACCTTGGTGGTCTCAAGTATCTTGGTGTAAATCTTCTCTTGGGCTAGGAGGTTCTCAGTGCAGGGCAGTCAAGGTCCAAAAGAATTACTTTGTTCCTGACTCTTCTTTCTTGGTGGTATTCAACTTCCTCCCCTGACTGCTTCTTTTTCCTTTCTTTCTTTTTTTTTTTTTTATTTGTTGGGCATCACTGCTCTCTGGAGGTGGGAGTAGGAGGCCCAGCCCCACTGCTGGAATTGAACCTCCGTCCCAGTGGGCCGCAGTCCCGCACACAACCACTACGCCACTGGGGCTCAACCCTTCTTTTTCCTTTCTTATCTCGCAAGCAAAATGTGGTGCAGACCACACTCCCTGGACATGCCCCCTTACACTGGATCAGCCATGTGACTCAAGTAAGGGTGTCACATCTCATCCTAATCTTAAACCCTTTACAGTTGATAGACTGATAACATTGCATCATAAAGGATTACATTATTACATAACTAACCACTGAGAATCATGGTCTTGTCATGCTGACCTAGAAGTTATCGACCACCTCATCCAACTAGAACTTTGTATTCCCATGCTGGGTTCATACCTCCGGTTGAAATCCTATGACCTTGCACAGGTTGAGAAGCGCTGATGGTGTATTGACTACGTGTTGGGCTGTGATCCACACGACAGGATCACATGAAACCACCAGGAGCTCCTTGGGAGAAAGACCGAGCTGTCTATTCTTATAAATAGTTACAGACTTAGAAGCATTCAGAAATGTTAGGTAGCTGAATTGAGTGACAGGCAGTTGTCCCTCCCATGTCTGCAAAGGCCCCCAAAAAGGACATTGGAAGGAAATCAGTTAACCATTAGACAGCTATGAAGAGCCCAAACTGAGGATGCGCCTATGGAGGTACACCTGGGTAGTCCAAAGTAGGCCCAGGCTCATGACATCATGACTTCACCCAGATGGGCTCAATCCAGCCAATGGGGTCAACCAATACCTTCAACTGAGTCTTTCCCCAACCAGGGGTTGGGCTAGAATAAAGGCAGGGAACTCTCTTTCTCCTCCCCTTCCCCTCCCTCTCCCTCTCACATTTGCTCTCATGCCCCAAGATCCCTTGCCCCAGAGCTCTCTGGCCACACATTCTGGCTCCCTCATTCTCTGGCCTCCTGGGATCCTCTCAAGTCCCACACATTGTGGGTGTGCTTTTCCATGACCTGTGAACTCTTTTGAGACTGTAAAACCTGAAACATGTCCTGTCCTTCTTAAAAACCCACTTGGATTACAAAACAGGCTTTGGTGTGAATACTTTCATTATAGGAAGCCAAGAAAAGAGGTATGGAGAAATCTTACAGGCAGTTTGAAATGACCAGGCGCTCCTCGGGAGAAAAACTGGACTGTCACCTTTCATAAACAGCTACAATCTCAGGAATACACAGGGGACCACACTATAAGTCAGCATGGACTCAATGTCCGCAAGTTTCTGTTCCCTAGATTGCGGTGTCGGTGCGTGAACATCCTCCTCAGTTCCCACTTTGACTTTCACTTCAGTTGCACAAGCCGCAGGGAGTTAGCCTCACTTGGTTCAGTATTTGTCACCCAGGCAGGGCAGCTTATTTATAGAAGTTAGTAAGTAAAGATACTTCTGACCTGTACCACTGTGACTTTTTCTTCCATGTCACCACCAGTGCAAAGAGCTTCAGTGCTCTGTACCCCATAATGCTTTCAGTACTAAATTGTTCAAGAATACAAAGATGGGGGAAAAAAGTTGGGGGGAGGGAGATGAAGAGCTGTCTCATTACTCTGAACAATCTCTTCTGAGATGTCTCATTTTTGTATTTTATTTCTTCAAACACTTATTTTTGTTTTTGGTCATTTTCATCACTGAGATCACTAATGGGGATATGTGTCATTCTAGTGTTTGTTTTTCAGACTCTGAATTGTAGTGCTTTCTCTCTTTGTGCGCTTTGATTTCTTTCTTTGTTTAATCTTTTTTTTTTTCAATCATTTTATTGGGGGCTCGTACATCGTTTTTCACAATATATAAATAAGCATACTCATCAAGCACCCTCTCATGTCCACTTCTATTATTGTTCTCCAATCGTCCACCTTTTTCCCTTAAGCCCCTATTATCGGCTTTTCCATTCCTTCCCCTCTTCCCCTGGTCTCTCCTCCCCTCCAACCCTCAATACTTTATACATTGTTATTGTTTTGTCATATCGTACACTGCCACTGCCCGACCTCTCCCCCAACCCACTCCTTTGATGCTCGTCCTTCAAATAAGAGCTTGTGTATATATCCTTGCTGTTGGTAACCTCCCCCCCTTCTGTCCACCCTTCCAGTATCTCCAATCTAACCATTGGCCCAAGGGGCCCATCCATCCTGGTTTCCCCATATCTCCAGCTCCCCTCTATGCCAGTGTGACTTCTCCAGTCCATCTGGATTTGCAAGGTAGAGTTGGGCCCATGATGGTTGGGGGACCGGGAGGGAGGCTTCAGGAACTAGAGGAAACTTGTATGCATCATCACTGCCCGGCTGCCCCCCCCCCGACTGGTCTGTCTCTTCCCCGTGACTCCCCTGTAAAGGGGTGACCAATTACCCACCAGTGGGCCTTAGGTCCCCACCCTGCTCTCCTCCTCCTATGTAATGATGTGATTCTTGTTCTTTGGTGCTCGATATCTGCTCCCTTCGGCCCCTCTTGATCACGCATGCTGGTGTGCTTCTTGCATGTGGACTTTGCTGTTTCTGTGCTGAATAGTGACTCGATTATCTTCAAGGCTTTGAGACTCCAGGCATTCAATCATTTGTTAGCTGGGTACCATCATTTCTTCTACTTTGTTTGCTTTTGTATCCATTTGTCATCAGCGATATCAGGAGTCAATTGGTCCATTGATTTTGATTTTTGTTCTTTGATACCTGATTGTTTCAGCACCTCATGATTGCATAGGTAAGTGATCTTCTTTTATGGTGGGTTTTGTTGCTTCTGAGCTAGAGATGGCTGCTTGTTTGTGCTCAAGCCTTTAAGACCCCGGATGCTCTATCTTTTGATAGCTGGGTCCTTCTGCTTTCTTCACCACCCATGCTCATGCTCTTACTTGTCCTCAATTGGTACATTGGGGATGTGTGCACACAGTGATATATGTTTGTTTTGTTTTGTTTTTTTCCGCCCCATTTGATGTCTATTGCCTAGACCTTTTACCACTTTCACCACCATCTGACCATGCTGGCTGTTGTGCTTCTTCTGTGTGGCTGTGGTCTCTTCTCAGGTAAATGGTCTAATGTTTATCTTCAGGCT
>PVJH01023164.1:0-29483 GCA_004026705.1 Nesogale talazaci | reverse complement strand
TCTGAGAAGGAAACCAGGTTTGGTAAACTAGAGGAGCAGGGCGACAACAGGGCCCCCCCCCAATGGGGGGGATAAACACAATGGGTCCATCCATTGGCTCAAACGTAAGAACGATGGTGGCACAGGATCGGGCAGTGTTTAGTTCTGATCCACCCACCGCGATGGGAAGAGAACCACTCACGGTCACCACGTGGCTGCTGACCCCGGCGTCCCATACCATGGACTGCCGAAAAATGAACAACTTTGTCCTGGAAGAAGCGCAGAGACTTCTTTCTAAGGCGTATGCGAAAGCTTCTTTCACATATTCTGTACGTGTTATCAGGCTGGACTAGTCCCTGGAGAAGGCCAGGCTGCTTGATGAAGGATCAGCAAAAGTGAGTTTAACAGTAACTGTTCACAATGGCTCGGCCACTAGGAAGATGGCGAGTCTGGTGGAGACGGGGCCACCGTTTCCCGCTGTTGCTTACCACATTGCTATGGGTTGAATTCGACTGGGCGGTGCCTCACAACAGCAGCCACTACGGATGTAATTAGTCAGCCAGGGTTTCTACTGGGGTGTAGTTTGTATTTCTATGATTACCAGAGAGATAGAACACCTTTCCATGCTTGTTAACTAGCTTTACAATGGTCTTTTACCTGGGACCTGTCTTTAAAAAAAATTTTTTTTCTGGGACCTGTCTTATACTATGTAGAACAACAAATCAAAGATGGGAATACCTTATTCCTGTAATTTCTTTTCTTTCTTTTTTTTTGTGTGGCATTACTACCCTGGTGGGAATAGGAAGCCCAGCCTTGCTCCTGGAAAGCTGCTCCTGGATTTGAACTGTCAACCCTGTGGGCCACAGTCCCACACACAACCCCTAGGGCACCAGGGCTCAGTCCATTCATATATATATATACATATAATATATATATATACTGTTTAAAAATAATTTTATTGGGGGCTCTTACAGCTATTATAACATTCAGTACATCATCTGTATCAAGCACATTTGCACACATGTTGCCACATACATTTCCAAACATTTTCCACTTGAGCCCTTGGTATAAGCGCCTCCGAAAAAAAAAAAAAAAGCTATCCCCTCCCCCCATATTTTTTTCCAATGATTTTACTGAGGGCTCTTAAAGCTCTGATAGCACTCAATACATCATTTATATCAAACATATTTGTACATATATTGCCATATTCGTTTCCAAATATTTTCCCCCTGAGCCCTTGTTACAAGCTCCTCTTTCCCATCCCCTCCCTTTTTTTTTTTAAATGAATCATTTTATTGGGGGCCCATTGCTATATTTTCAATCTTTAATTCTACCCATCTTTTCCTCACCACATCCCTCCTCCCCCTTCCTCAGGGTCTCTTTGTGCCAACAAGCAGGGAAAAGCATGTCAGCCATCTTCGCACTATGTTGCCCCACATGTGTGTAAGATGTGCCTATCAATCTCTTTGATTTCAATGTTATGGAAAAGTGTTCCTGGATCCTAAGGCGGCCTGGGACGCAGACAGCAGTCCTGGGCAATCTCCGCAGGCTTGGTCACTCGGTCCTCGATTAGCCCGTCTGACTCGGTCGCAGCCGCCGAGACGGTCGATGCGAGTGACGAGTGGCTGCTTCTGCCTTTTTCTCCTCCGACTTTTTTTTTTCCCCCTTTAGCCATAGCTATGGTTACCACGTCTCTCTCCGCCTCCCTCCACTTGCAAAGAAGACGACTGTCCATTGGCTACCTGTCACCAAGACGGTCTACCATTGGTTACTGGTGCGGCCCGGGCGCTCCCCCCCCCCTCCCGTCTCCCAGGTCTCCCGAGGAGCCCTGGAAGGAGGCTCCGCTGGTGCCACCGGGCCAGAGGCTGCCGAGACCGGGCTGCGGCAATCGTTAGCGGGCCATGTCGGCTGCCCAGGGCTGGGACAGGAACCGCCGGAGGGGAGGAGGCGCCGCAGGCGGCGGCGGAGGTAGCGGGGCCGGCGGGGGCAGTGGGGGCAGCGGGGGTCGGGGAACCGGCCAGCTCAACCGCTTCGTGCAACTCTCCGGGCGGCCGCACCTGCCAGGTGAGTCGGAGGGGGTGGGCGCGGCGGCAGGGTGGCTGCCACCCTTTCTTTTCTCCCTGGCTCCCCGTCTCTCGCCCGCCCGGGGGGGGAAAGGCAAGCCCCACGCGCCGCGGAGGCACGGGGTGCCGGGTCGGGGGACGAGAGGCGAGGGGAACGTGTCTTTGAGGTCAGAGAGGAAATTGGGGCACCGCGACGAACAAGTGTTTCTGTTCCGTGGGCGGGGGGGGGAGGGGGGGGGAAACAAACAAAAAAACTCTGTTCCGGGAGTTGGGTGTTAGGAGAGGCCGCTGTCTCGGTGACATTCCCATTCTCCTCCCCTTCCGCCGTTTGATCCTGGAGAAGAAAGACATGGGCGCCTCATTGGGGAAGGGTTTACCTTGAGCGGAGGAGGAGGAGGAGGCGGAAGCGTCTTCCCCAAAGTCGTCCTGGCAGAGAGACACTCCCGAGTGTGCGAAAGAGTTAGGCGTTCTGACACGAGGGAGGGGAGGAGAAAGTGGCCCGATCGGTAGGGGGTGGGACCCAGGACCTGGAGGCTCTAAAGCAAACACACACGAGTTAGGACTCTCTTGCTCCGCCCAGAGACACTGGTGTCTGGATGTTAGGGGCGCGTGGACACACAGAGCCCACATCTCCCTGGTGACACGATTAGGATGATGTATCAACAGTGCAGAAACAACTCATTGAGAACTGGCCAAATGTACCCCCAGGCATTTATCCCGTGTTGCAGCCTCAGAAGTGCTAATCCCGCCGTTCAGATGCCTTAGGAAACCCAACCCAACCCATACATCTGTGTAAGGGCACAGTGTAAGCAACCGCAGTGTAGTGGGAGAGAGGTAGACGATGACGTGCAGCCCGTTCTATTAACGACATAGCGAGGGCAAAGCTGACTTTTCCCTCCAAGAGAAGTCCCGGGAACGGTGCCCGAACCATTGATCGACTCTGTTCTTGTGAGCAATGTGGGAGTCGATGGCATCGGCGGTGTGTTTACTTAGCTGGTGAGTTTTGAGAACGTGCCGGTTTTTAATGTGTTTAGCGGGCCTGTGTGTACTTCTAAGTCATTAAAAAATTATTCATTGATTAGCTTGGCGATCACAAGGGCAGTTCTGCCGAGACCATTGGGTATGTTTGTGAGAAGACGGTGGATTCGGACCAGAAATGGACAGGCGCGAACTCAGTTAGATACACCCTTAAACTTCAGGTTGTGGCAGGTAGACGTTAACAGATAGCCACTATGGAGACAGTCACATCAGACTGGGTGGCCTAGAATTGCTCAAAATGCTAGCTTAAACACGGAAAAGGAGAGAGAGAGGTGCTTTGTCTGGCTCTTAAGTTAATCATGAAGAGTTCAATTGTGTCTGTTTGAATGTTGTTTTAGAGGATCCGTCTCAGACCGAGGACACGCAGTAGTTTATCTTCTGTGGATCTTTGATCTTAGATGAACGACAAGGGCTTCTGTAGCTTGCAGCGGGCAGTCCTGATGTACTTCCTCACTGCCACCACCGGATGGCAGGGGAAGCCGGAATTTACTTCTGCCTTGGGACTTCGGTATGGAGCTATTTTTGCATTCTCTTGGCACACCAGGCCAAGAACAACCATTTGTCCAGAGGTGAAGATCGCCACGTCCAAACTGGAAATGGGGGAAGAGGGTTCACCGGCTGTTTGTTTCTGCTTTCCTTTCCCCTTTGTGCCTCTCACCTGGCCCAAGAAGTCAGCCTCTGCCTTTTCTTCCCTCCCCAAATGAGGCAGCATCCCGGTAGATCCTTTGAAACCTTTTCCTGTCGATTCTTTATCCCCCTGAGAATGGCATTTTAAGGCCCTTCTCCTTTTGATTGAGAGGCTCTTTGTTGAGATAGTTACAGAGTTTAGGTCATAGGGAAGAACAGGAATAGCTGGGCCTGTTTAAGCACACCCTGGCGCCAAAACCTTGCCTTCCTTTTAAAGGAAGAACTGGTTTTAGCCCATCTTAGAACCCCAAGCCTGCTTCCCCCTGCATTTCTCCTAGGGCTTCCGGAGAGGGGCATGCAACATCCTTCCCCTTGAGTGAAACATAACAAACCACCTGACCATCCGGGGTGTCCTCTCTCTGAGTGATGGCGTCTTTATCCATCCAGTTACGCAGCCCTGAACCCTGGGCACCTTTCTCGGTCTCGGGAGCCCGCGCTATTCTGCCTCCGCCACAACCTCAGCCCAGGCTGCCGCCATCCTCACACAGGTCTCCTGAGGGAGCTTTCTAAGCAGTCTCCGTGGTTTTCTTCTTGGCCACCTAATTTTTTTTTTATGGTGGCAAAATAGATAACAACAGTAGCCATTTGAGTAATTTTGTAGTGTCATATGGCATCACAGTTCAGTGATAGTGCCATTCCCGTCATCCATTTTCAAATGTCTTTAAATCCCCCTAAACACAAATTCCCTACCTCTGAAATAGAAACGCCCTGTTTTGCCTTCTCTCACCCCTGAAAACCACTAATAACTTTTGTCTGTCTGCATTTGCATATTGAGTATTTCACAAAAGTGGGCCATGTACCCTTGGGTCTGATTCATTTCAGCTAGAGCGGTGGTTCTCAACCTTCTTACTGCGGCAACCCTTTGATACAGTCCCTCGTGTGGTGGTGACCACCCTTCCCCCAGCTGTAAAATTATTTTCATTGCTACTTCATCACTGTCATTTTGTTACTGTTATGAATCAGGCAACCCCTGTGAAAGGGCCATTCGACCCCCAAAGGGACTGTGCACGGCCCACAGGTTGAGCAGCGCTGAGTCAGAGTAAGGTTTTCGAGGTTTATCTGTGTTTTGGCATGTATTAGGACTTCGCATTTTGTTTTGACTGAGGAATATTACATTATGTGAATTACGTATGTAGATTTTGTTACTCTCGATTTGTTGATGGCCAAGTGGCTGGCTTCTACCTCTTGACTATTGTGAGTACTGCATTGACGTCTGTCTATAAGTAACGGAGTCCCTAGTCTCCAGTTATTTGGGTACATCCATAGGAGTGGAATTGTTGCGTCATATGGTGATTCATAGGCTTTGGGCTACTACTAACCCCAAGGTCAGTGGTTCAAACCTGCCAGCCTCTCTGAGGGAAAAAGAAGAGACTGTGTATTTTCTTTTCTTTTCTTTTTTTTTTTTGGCATCACTGTTCTCCGGTGGTGGGAGTAGGAGGCCCAACCCCACTGCTGGAATTGAACCTCCATCCCAGTGGGCCGCAGTCCCGCGCACAACCACTACGCCACCGGGGCTCAGCCCGAGACTGTGTATTTTCATGACAATTTACAGTCTTGGAAATCCTACATAGGGTCTCTCTGAGTGGGGGATGATTCTATGGCAGTGAGGCTTCGGTCCTGGTGGTGGAGCCCGTTTGCTAACTGCAAGGTCAGCAGTTTGAAACTACCAGCTGCTCCGGGGAGAAAGATGAAGCTCTCTACTCCTATAAAGAGTTAAAAGACAAACAAACAAAAAACCCCAGTCAAATCCACACTTACTGCCGTTCAGTGATTCCACCTGACACTGTAGGTCAAACTGCCGTCGCGAGTTTCCGAAGCTGAGACTCTATGGCCATCCGGAGGAGCAGCAGCTGGTGCTTCCAGGCTGCAGGCGGAGCTGCTGGGCAGCAGCGATCCAGAGAGTACCACTGCCCCAGGGGGCTCACAGTGTAGGAGACCCATGGGGGGGGGGGCCCTCGCCGTTGCCCTCGCAGGTTGAATCAGAACTGACTGACCTGGAGGGAAGGGGTTTGGTTGTTGGGGTTTGGGATCGGATGACAGTTCTGCCCCTGGAGGACCTGCGGCCCTCTGGCTCTCTGGAGCTGCTGCACTGTCTGTCTTACGCACTCAGTGGCAGCGGAGGAGAGTTCTAAGACCTCCCCCGCTTCCTCAACACTTGTCACTTTGTTTTTCCTCCTATCAGTCATCTTCATGGGTATGAGAAAGATTCCTCGGTGGCGCTGCGCACGAGGCATTGGGCTGCTGACTTCTAGGTCCGTGGTTCAAACCCACCAGCTGTCGGGAAGGGCCCTGAAGACGCGGCGGTCTGCTCCTGCAGGGCGCTCACAGTACTGGGAACCCTTCAGAGGGTGGCCAGGAGAAGAAATCAACTCGATGGCAGTGGGGATATGAATTGGTCTATTACTGTGGTTATGTATTTATCTCCAGCCTGCTGATACTGAGCATCTCTCCGCATGCTTGTCCATGTGTACATATTCTTTAGAGAAATGTCGATTCAAGCCCTTTGCCCATTTCAACAGTTCGTTTCTTTCTGTTGTTGAATTGTGGGAGTTCTTGAAACATTCTGGATAGTAACCCTGGTGTCCGTCTGTGTTGACCAGAGAAGCAGACTCATAGGCACTCGTGTGTAAGAGAGAGTTTTATATCCGAGTAATTGTATATTAAGAAAACATCCCCGTCCAGATCAAGTCTGCATACGCCCGATATTAGCCCATATGTCTATTACTAGTCCATAAATTCCTCTTTAGACTCACGCAGCACATGCGACGATGCTGAATGCAGGAAGATCCCAGGTCAGTAGGTAGAAGGTCTTGTGGCTCCTGTGGCAGTGCAAGCATCTCAGCACTGCTTTGGGTCTCCTCCAGGTTTCTAAGTGATTCAACAGCAGGAAAGGAAAGGCAGAGAGAGAGAGAGAGAGAAAGAGAGAGAGAGAGAGAGAGAGAGAGACCAAGACCCTAGCCTTCAGTGAAGTATTTATCTTCGTGGTGCCTCCAAATGAGGTCATTAAGTTGCAACCGACTGACAGGCTAGACTCCATCCCTTAGCTCAAATCGGCAGGAGATTATGTAAGTGCCACAACCCTTTTGAGATAATTACTGCCAGGTCTTCTCCCATCCCCTAGTTTTTGGTTTACAATTATTTTTTTTCATTCCCTAGTTTTTATAGCACCCTGATCTTCTGCAAACACAAATGTATTCTCATACCTGCTTATGACTCTTTACCAGATTTTCGTTGCTCTCAGGGGAACACAAAACATTTTTAACACGACTTACAATCACTCCATGACCTCCTGACACCGCTCTTGGCCCTTGGGCCTTTTCCACTGCCTGGGGTCCATCATAAAGAACCTTGGTGGCCCAGTGGTGGGTCGGTTGGCGGTTGTTGTGAGAAAGGTGCGTCTGTCTGCTGTAAATGCGTAGGGCTGCCCAGAGTTGAACTTGGGTTGAGGTACTGGGTCTTGTGGTGGTGTTTGGAATACCCTTAGCAGCCCGGGGGTACAGTGGCAAAACACTCGGCTCCTCACGGAGAGATCTGCAGTTCAAACCCACCAACTGCTCTTTGGGAGCAAGAGGTGGAGGCCGCTTCTGTAACCTCTGGGACAGTTTTACTCTGTCTTGCACAGCCACAGTGAGAGTCGGTGGCGATGGATTTAGGTCATGCTCCCCCCCTGCCAGAGGAGAACCCTTTTCCTCCTCCTCCCTCTGTTGTCTCTTGGGCAATTCAAGTTCCATTGAATGTCAGCTGGATCCCACTGTCCTGCCCCTTTATTCATCCCCACCCTCAAAGCTGCCTCTCACCTTTCCAACTTGGTGTCTTCTTCCTGTACATAGCCCTGTGCAGTTCTCTTTGGGCAGAAATAACATTTGTCTTATTTCTTAATACACATGCACACACAGGCTTCAACAAATTTGTGGGAACAATGGAATGAAGAGATAATGGAACTTATCCATGACTTTTGGAAGCCCTCTCATATATGTAATTCTTTTTTTGTTTGTTTGTTTTGTTTTGGGCATCACTGCCCCTGGTGGTGGGAATAGGAGGCCCAGCCTTTGCTCCGTGGAGCTGGAATTGAACCTCCATCCCAATGGGTCGCAATCCCGCGCACAACCACTACGCCACCGGGGCTCAGCCCTCATATATGTAATTCTACATTAATACATTGACATTGCTCGTACACAGTCGCTATTGAATTTGATTAATTTGTGTGGCTCATTGACGCTAAACAAATGGATAAAATCAAGTTCTTAAAAATGTGAAATAGTGGACTAGCCCCTCCATCCACAGCAGCTGCACAACGTTTTGTAAAACTTTGAGCAACTAATGATCTTTCTGCTGTTTCCTAAAATATACTAGTGATTTTGAGTTTGCCCAATCATCCAAGAAATTCGTAGCTTCTAAGTACTAGAGAGCTGCTAACCCATTCTTGACGAGAACCAGTAAAGAACAGGAGCAGGGTTCTGTGTACAGTGAGCGCCCAGGGGCAAGAATAAACCGAGCCTAGTTACTGTTGTCACCTACCTGTATGAATTTCATTAAATACCATATGTTATCTGGGAAGCGCAATGTTGCTTGCATAGGCACTGGAAAACAAAAAGAAGGAAACATTATGACAATTGGTGAAGCCAGGTAGAAATAATGCTGTTTTAAAATTAAAATAATGACAAAAATGTAAAATATGTCACGTACATATGGCATAAAGTTGAAGTGGTGAAAAGTATATAGTACAAAGGTGCATTTTTACTTTCTACCACTGACTCCGGTCATCAGCTTTCTTCCCCAGGAGCAGTGATACAGTTTCTTGTGCATCTTTTCCAGACTACTGTAGATGTGTGTGTTTGTATGTAAGGAGGATGAGGGGTCTTAAAGAATTCCAATGTTGTGTGCGGGATTGTGGCCCACTGGGTTGATGGTTCAAATCCAGCAGCAGCTCTCCAGGAGCAAGGCTGGGCCTCCCACTTCCACCAGAAGGCACTGTTGCCCCCCACCCCCCCAAAAAAAGAATTCCATTGTTTAGATGGGTAGTTAATATATTTACCTCCTTGCTGACGCAAATAATGATCCCATTGATATCCTGGTACATGTGTAATCTTATACACCATTGAGTGCTTAGGAAAATTCCTAGAAGTACCTATGCTGGGCCAAAAGATATGCAATATTTAAATTTCAGTCAATAGTGTCAGTTTAGTCTATAAATATACCAATACCAGTTTACCATCCATGGTTGCTTTTCAGAGTGCTAGTTTCCTGCATCCTTGGTGGATGTTCAAACTTCCCCCCTTTTTTTTTTTTTTTGGCATCACTGCCCTCTGGTGGGAGTGGGAGTGGGACTAAACATCTTTTTTTTTTTTTTTAAACACGCTCTAGCCAGTTTCATTAAAGAAAAATATTGCAGGATTTATTTTTCACCAGTCTGTTCTGGCATGCTCCTAATGATATCAGAACCCCCGGGGTCAATGATGGCCAGCGTACACTTGGACTTGCTGCATGTGTGACCAACTTGATCTTGTGACCACTGTAGTGGCAGACACTGGTTTTATCCAGCATGGTATAGTTCTCGATTTCTGATTTCCCCCAGGTGGAGCAGGTATGGGCCAAGATGCCCACTTTCGCTCTGCCTTGCCTGATCCTTTTCAGCATCTGTTTGTAGTCCAGCACGTACTTCCCACTTTTGACGACGAGTTGGAGCCTCGAGTTGATGGACTCCAGCGACTTCTCCATCGTCTTTGTGGCCACCATCTTCCTGTCTTAGGTGTGGGACCAAGAGCAGCTGCCAAGATGGCCAGGAAGGCAGAAAAAAGGGACTAAGCATCTTTTCAACTAGTGTAAGAACCATGTTCATTTCCTCTATTTATGGCACTCGTTTATATTTTTGTTCATTTTCTGGTAGGATATTTCTTGTTATTTATGGGAATGTTTTATCTAATGGAAGAATGCCTGTTCCCATCAAGATTGACCACCTTGGAAATCTAGTTAGGATGGCTATGGGTGGGCACTGATGGGGTGGCATTGGGTTTGGGGTGTGTCTAAGGAAATTAATTCTTTGTTATGTGCTGCAGATCTCTACCATATTTTGTCATTTGTCTTTTGACTTCATTTATGATCGATAGGTATTTTTAGTATAAATTAAAAACGCATATATAGAAAGCAAGTGTTTTAAGAATGATGAGGGAAACAAATGTACAACTCTGCTTGACATACAATGAATGTATGTTTGGATTGTGATAGGGGCTGTATGAGCCCCCAATAAAGTGATTTTAAAGAATGCTTATATAAAATTGAATTTATAAGTCTTATGAATTCTAAGTTGTCATAAGAAAGGTCTTCTCTAAGAGGGGCCTTCAAACATTTTGTGGGAAAATGGAATTAAAAGATAAAAGAATTTTCCATTGGCTTTTTGAAACCCCTTCATGTTTCTCATTAAGATTCCTATATCTTCTTCTTGTACTTTAAAGGTTTTATTTTTAAATTAATGTATCTGTCCAGACACACTATAAATTGAGTAAAGTAGTGAGGTAGGAATTCAAATTTTCTTTTTTTTGAGCATTACTGACTCTGGTGGTCGAGGGTGCTACCCAGTGCTGCTCCTGAGAGCCGCCGCTGGATTTGAACCGCCAAGCCCATGGGCCGCAATCCCACTCTCAACCACTTGTACCACCGGGGCTCAGCCCAACTTTACTTTTCTTCTAGATCATATTTGGCCTTCTGCCCTCTTTTCAGAAAATTATTCAGCTTGCACCCCCTCCCTGCCCCCAATACACAGTATTTGTTGCCATCATCATTTTCAAAACATTTTCTTTCTACTTGAGCCCTTGGTATTCGCTCATTTTCCCCACACCCTCCCTCCCTCATGAACCCTTGATAATTTATTATTATTTTTTCATGTCTTACACTGACCGATGTCTCCCTTCACCCACATTTCTGTTCATACCCTTAGAAGGGGGTTATATGTAGAGCATTGTGATGGGTTCCTCATTTCTCCTCCCACCTTCCCCTTACCCTACTGGTAAAGCTACTCTCATTATTGGTCCTGAGGGGTTTATCTGTCCTGGATACCCTGTGTTTTGGACTCTTAGCTGTACCAGTGTACATGCTCTGGTCTAGCTGGATTCGTAAAGCAGAACTGGGGTCATGATAGCGTGGGGGAAGGAAGCATTAAAGAACCAGAGGAAAAAAAACAACTAGAGGAAAGTTGTGTTTCATCAGTGCTATCCTGCACCCTGACTGGCTTGTCACTTCCTTATGACCCTTCTGTAAAGGGTTGTCCTTGTCTTCAGATGGACTTTGGGTCTCCACTCCACACTCCTCCTCATTCACATTTGATAATATTTTTTTGTTCTGAGTCTTTGATGGAGATCCCTGATCCATCGACACCTCATGATCACACTGACTGGTGTGCTTCTTCCATGTGGACTTTGTTGTTTCTCAGCTAGATGAAGGTCTTATTTTCAAGCCTTTAAGATCCCAGACGCTATATCTTTTGATAGCTGGGCACCATCAGCTTTCTTCACCACATTTGCTTATGCACCCATTTTGTCTTCAGTGAATATGTTGGGAAGCTGAGCATAACGGAATGCAAGGTTATAGAATAAAGTGTTCTTGCCTTGAGGGAGTACTTGAGTAGAGGCCCAATGTCCATCTGGTACTGTAATATATAACACAAATATATGTACATAGATTTATTTTTTGTCATTACATATAAATATATTTACATATATACTTGCCTCTATTTAAACTTCTATAAATGCCCATTTGCCTCCTAGTTCTTTCCTCTATTTCCTTTTATTTTCCTCTTGTCCCACTATCATGTTCAACCTTCATTTGGGTTTCAGTAATTTCTCTCAGCTACATTGCCCTTGATCAAGCCCTACCAGGCAGCCTATGCCATCCTCACCTATGCCATCAATTTTAGATCACTTGTTGTTCCCTTGTCCCTGTGTTTGTTAATACCTACTTCCTCCACCCCCTCCCCTGTGTCTCCCCCCCCCCCCCCCCAAGGAACCATCTGTCCTGTTGTTTTCTCCTCTGGAATGTTTCCCACCTATCCTATCTAGATAGACCTGCAGAGACAATAATAAGCACAAAACAGGACAGAGCCAAATCAAACAACAAAAGAAAAAAAACACACCAAAACAACAGCAGCAACAACCAAAAAACCCAATGAATTTGACTGGCTTAAAAATCCCCCAAAGAAACACAGTGACAAAAAAAAGAAAGAAAGAAAAACCCACGAATAGTTCCAGGTCTGTTTATTGACCTTTATAAGTGTTTTCCAGTCCATTCTGATGGGGTACCACTCCCAAGTGCACGTTGCACCCCTTACCAGTTCGCCCCACTGTGGTGGGGTGAGGTTCGGCACATTCCCCGCTCTATGCCTCCAGCGTTGTTGCTGGTAGTTCTGTGGGTCAGTGAGCTACTTTGTCTCATTGCGGGATGGGCCTCTCTGTGCACTGGCCGCTCTGAGCAGGAATATTGTCCTTGGGGCTCGGTGGTCAAGATGTGCCCCACTGTCTCTCCTTCCCTCTTTCTTTGCTTACTGGTTGATTTTTGTGAAGTCGATTTATATAGGTGTTTCTTTTGAGGCACCTCTGGGTGCTACCTCTTGTGGCAGCTGAACACACTTAACTCTTTCCCTACTCAAGGTCTCCTCCATAAAACTTAGAATTAGCTGATGAAGTCTCCCCTGGCTACATGCTACTGCGATTTTTATTGCTCCTGCATTATTTTTATTGATTGATTTTGAGATAATTGGCATCTCTTTGAGGTTCGAGCTTCCGTTCAAGAACAGGAGATGTATTTATTTCTTCTGGTTCAGGTTTTCTTTTGCATCCCTCGTTAATGTTCAAGGTTTTTTTCCCCCCATATAGAGCTTTCACGTCTTGTGTTATTTCTGTTGTTATAAATGAGGCCTATTACTTTATAATGTTTATCTTTGAATATAGGATAGTTTCTTAGTATTAATTTTGTACCTAGCCCAAGAGAATTCTAATACTATTTTTAAAATTCTAATATAATTTCTAATATGTTTCTAATTATTTATGGTAGGGCTTTGCAGTGGAATAATCACATAGTTACTAAATAAATGATAATTTAATCTCCTTCCCACTTTTACACTTGTTTCTCTTGTCAAAATGGTTTGGTTAGAGCTTTTAAAAACTATTATACAAGAGGAAGGAAAAATATGGGGAGCTGAATACCAAGGACTCGAGTAGAAAGAAAATGTTTTCAAAAGGATGATGGCAGCATATGTTCAAATGTACTTGACACGATGGATATATGGATTGGTATCACAGCTGTAAGAGCTCAATAAAATGATTTGTTAAAATAAAAAATAACTTAAAAATACACTAAGCAATAAGGTGGTGGGAGATCCTGGTAGTTTGATTACTCCTGTTCTAATGGAATGTCTTAAGTGCTTGAATCTGGCTTTTTGACCTATAAAATGAAAGTGAATTATGTGCTGAGCCCCGGTGGCGTAGTGGTTGAGTGCGGGACTGTGGCCCGCGGGCTTCGCGGTTCAAATCCAGCAGCAGCTCTCCAGGAGCAAGGCTGGGCCTCCCACTCCCACCAGAGGGCAGTGATGCCCTCCCCCCCCAAAAGAAATTAAGACAAAATGGAAGTGAATTTTATTAAATGTCTTTCTAACATTTGGGAATTGTGATTTTTCTCTTTTAATCTAAATGGTGAATTCCATTATTCAGTTCAGTATTAGACCCTCCTTGCATTTCCAGATCAACTTGCCTTGTCATGGTATGTTATTTTAGAAGTTTGATTTGGTTCTCCTTGCTAAATTTTATTTAGAAATTTGGTTTCACGCATGTGAAATTGCTGCTTAGTTTTGTTTTTGTGTGCTATCCTTGTTGGCAGGAGAAAAATGACACTTTACTCTCGTAAAGATTTACAGTGTCAAAACTGACAGTCTCTGCCCGATAGGGTAGGTATAGGGGCAGAATTGACTATGGCAGTGAGTTTCATTTTGGTTTATCATTGTTGGAGTGTGGCATATTCTTAAAAATGGTGACTGAGCCCTGGTGCTGTAGTGGTTGTACGCGGGACTGTGGCCCACTGGGATGGAGGTTCAATTCCAGCAGCAGCTCCGCAGGAGCAAGTCTGGGCTTCCTACTCCGACCACCAGAGGGCAGTGATGTCCCCCCCCAAAAAACACATTGTCCTGGTGTTATTGCATGTGCTTCCTGAGTCTGAAGAGAAGTTAGAGATTGGTATTGGACCAACGGGCTAATATCGGACTCATGGCCTTGGACTGGGCTTGGATGTTGGCGCAGTGTTCAATTGCGCTTGTATATAAACCTCTTTCTTATCCACATGAGCGTTTATGAATTTGTTTCTCTAGTCTACCCAGAACGGTTTAAACACAGTTTTGAAATTTCCAAATGGCGTTTTAATTTTGGCTTGTCTATCATTTTTTATATACCTGTGCATTTTAAGCATATTATCTGAATTTTTTCTCGAATTGAAGTTTTCCTTTCTGCCTTCAGTTTACGTGACTGTTGCATGCGTGTTTGGAAAGGTCATTTTCGTTTTCAGGTCAGTGCGTGGCATGTTATCAATCCACTTTGCTGGTCATGGAAGCCTTCTGTGCCTGGGCTGGACATGTGGTGGCAATGAGCTGGAACTGATTGGATGTTCCCCAGCAACAGCAGCAACAAAGCATTCTATTGTCTTATTTATGTTTAGCCTTCTTGGTTTGTCATGTCCTCATAGAGGTAGATGAAAGTCTTTTTTCCTTTGTATTTTCTGTGACTTTTTCTTGGTAAATATGTATTATTTGGTACATGAATTCTGTAACATACACAATATTTTAAATATAATTATGCATTTACTATTCATAACTAAACATCCATATTTTTATCCTTTATCTCTCATTGGTTTTTGTCTTTTTTTTTTGTTTGGGGGGCATCACTGCCCTCTGGTGGTGGGAGTAGAAGGCCCAGCCTTGCTGCTGGATTTGAACCTCCAACCCCGTGGGCTGCAGTCCCGCGCACAACCTCCGCGCCACTGGGGCTCAGCCCTGTTTTTTTTCCTTACTTAAACTTTTTGAAATATTAAAAGCAACTATTAATTCCCTATTTGCATTAAATGCCTTTGCCCATCCCTTTCTGAATCAGGTGTACTAGCAGGTATTGGAAGTAAGCATATATACCTGCTCCTCTTTTACCAGCTCTCTTGTTTCCAACACTTTGCGTTTACAGTAGTCAAAAACCTGTCCAACTATTGTACACCCTTAGCAGTGTACATTTGGCAGGAAGGAACACTGAGGTGAAGCGAGTAATGTGTGTGAGGCAAAGCTTATGTGTCAACTTGGGCGGGTCCTGGTTCTCAGTGGTTTGATTGTTATGCAATGATGTAGTCATCTTCTATTTTATGGTCAGACTCCATTTTCATAGAAGAGGGTAGCCCCCCCCAATGGAATTTTTTTTTCAAAGTTACGTATTTAAATTTTTTTTTTTCCAAAACAAACTTATCCCCTTCAAAGTACTCTTCATTACACTTTAGTACATTTGTCATATCTGCGATTGCATCCTGGAAACATTTTTCAAACTCATATGCTTGGATGGCTTACAGCACCTCCCTGGTTTTCTCTTCACCTTTGTTGTGGCATCAAGTCTCTGTGCTCTCATGCCCCTCCTTTATTTCCAGAAACAAAGAGAAGTCACATGGAACAAGGTCAGGTGAGGGAGGGGCACGGGGCAAGAGAGGCATGCTGTGTTTTTGCCCCAAACCGGTGTGCTGAGATGGCTGCGTGAGCAGGTGCATTGTTGTGGTGGCAAAGCCAGTCTCAAGTCTGGCACAAATCAAGCCTTTTTTGTCTGTTAAGCAATCTTTTCAGAACCTCTAAATAGAAAGCTTGATTAATAGTCTGACTTGGTGGAATGAACTTCAAATGCATTACGAGTCCACATTTTCGTTTGTTTGGAAAGTTGACGGAAGTCCAGAATGAGGTTTTTCTTTTTTTATTTTTTTTTACCTCCCTTCCCCCACCGTCAGAATGATGTTTTTCATCAATCAACATTTCATCTTTTTTAAAACGAGAAATCCACTCAAATACTTGAGTTCTGAGTTCTGTAAAGCTGTGTTCAACATCACAACAGTTTGCGCAGCATTTTTCCAAGCAGGAAGCAAAATTTCAAAATCGCTTGCTGTCCTCTTAAATTGGCCATCACAAAAAAAGGGGTTCGAGTGAAACCGCTTTTTCAAAAAAATGCATTGTGACCAGAAAACCTTCCTAGGCGACACCACTGGGTCCACTAACTCAGCGTTGCTTGGTTCTCCTCTATCAGGGAGAATGTGTGCTATGAAAGTAGATCATTTTTCCATTTTGGGGAGGGGACCTCCTCATCTTATGCTGATTTCCACTCAATGACCTGGTCTTTGGGGTCTCACCGTGCTCGTCAGTAGGGATGGGGTACCGTTGGATTTTGTGATCATGACACTTTGCTTTAGTACCTGACTTTGGTTATTAGCTGAGCCCTGTCACCATGAACCACGTTACGCTTCCTATTAAAATGACATACCTTGTAATCAAAGTCGTCTTCTTTTTTTAAAGATCACTTATTGGGGCCACTTACAGCTCTTAAAACAATCCATACAACCATTGTATCAAGCATATTTGTATATATGTTGCCATTATCATTTTTAAAACATTTCTTTCTACTTGAGCCCTTTGTACCAGTTTCTCTTTTTCTCTCTCCTCACCTCCAACCTTTGTGAATCCCTGACACATTATGAAACATTATTGTTCAACCCGCTGTCTCCCTTCGCCCACGTTTCTCTTGTTCGCCCCTCTCGGGTTGGTGGGAGGTTAGCTGTCCTGGATTCTATGTGTCGAGACCTCTTATCTGTACCCGTGTACATACTTTGGCTTAGCTGGGTTTATAAAGTAGAACTGGGGTCATGATAATGGGGGGCGGGGGAGGAAGCATTAAGGAACTAGAAGGATGTTGCGTGTTTCATGGGTGCTATACTGCACTTTGACTCATCCCTTTCTTGTGACCCTTTTGTGAAGGGACCAGTTGTCTACAGATGGACTTTGGGTCTCCACTTCACCCCCACTCGTTCGCATCGCTGTGGTTGTTTTGGGTCTTCTGATGCCTGACACATGTTTCTGTCAACACCTGGTGATCACACAGGTTGGTGTGCAGCTTCCATGTGGACTTTGTTGCTTCCCTGGGAGATGGCCCCTTGTTTAACTTCAAACCTTTAAGACCCCAGATACTTTGTCTTTGACTAGCCAGGTACCACCAGCTTTCTTTCTACACCACATTTGTTTATGCAGTCGTTTTGTCTTAGCGACCACGTTGGGCAGGTGAGCATCACAGAGTGCCAGGTTTTTAGAAGAGCGTATTCTTGCATTGAGGGAGTACTTGAGTAGAGGCCCACTGTCCATCTGCTTCCTTAATGCTTAACATGTGGGGAGCCCCCACAGCCACCAGAGGGCAGTGATGCCCCCCAAAAATAATAAATAAAAAAATAAAAATGCTTAACATGTACATATATGTACATAAACCTATGTCCCCATCGTTATATACTAATGCATATGTACAAGCCTACATTTATACCTCTGTAGATGTGTTTTGTCTCCTAGTTCTTTCCTCGATTTCCTTTACTTTCCTCCTGTCCAACTATCATGTTTGACCTTCATTCGCCACTCAGTAATTCCTCTGGGAATAACGGTCTCACCAGGTGTTCTACGCCCCCTCACCATAGATATTTAGATCTACCATTGTTTCGTTGGCCTTGGGTTTGTTGCTTACCCCCTCCCCGCTCGCCTGTTCCCCCAGAACTGTTGGTTTGCTGTTTTCCTCTCTGGATTGCTTATCTTACATATCTTATACAGATAGGCATGAAAAAAAAAAGAAAAGAAAAAAGGCCTATAAATAGTTCAGGGCCTGTCTACTATATTTTCTGATCAGTTCTGATGAGGTGCCAAGCCCTGGCCCCCAAGGGAGAAGTCTATTTTTGGTATTCCCTGGACATTTCGTTGCTTTGCCCCCCTGCTGCTCTGTTATACTTCCTTCGTGCTTTGTCCCGGGCTGGGCAAACTCAGACCAAGCACAGTGCCTGTACTGCGTCCCCAGTGCTCTCCCCCTCAGCACTGTGAGACAGTGAGGGCATATGATGTCTTGTACTGGAGCCGGCCCTGTGGTCCCCTCTGCATTGGCTGCTCCGAGGCTTGGTGAGTCAGGACGCTGACTTCTCTCTTGTGTGTGTGTCTCTCTCTCTTTTTTTTGTGTGTGGCATCACTGCCCTGGTGGGAGTAGGAAGCCCAGCCTTACTCCTGGAGAGCTGCTGCTGGATTTGAACCGTCAACCCTGTGGGCCGCAGTCCTGCACACAATCCCTGCGCCACCAGGGCTCAGCCTAGTCTCTCTTTCCCTCAGACTTTGCTCCTGTGTGGTCTAGGCAGACCTGTCACTCTCCACGGGCTGTATCTTCAGCGATGCTCTCTGTAATGCATTCTTCTGGAGAGGGGGTTAACCAAAAACCTCTCTGTTAGTTCGCTGCTTCGTACCGGTATGTTGACCTCAAGGGTTGGTGCACTAGGTTGAGTCTGGTCCCTCTCTCCCTTTGCTCTTAATTTCCTGGTCTAACAGCAGTAACACCAGACAGGGGATTCTACCTGGAAGTCATCGTGGAACTTCTTAGACATTTTGGGGGGTCGTTGTTCCAGTGATTACTTTAACATCATTTATAGGAAATAGTTTATACCTGACAGTATTTTTTGAATCCCAGACAATCTGTGAGCATCAAATAACAAATGAATGTATTTCTATTTTTTCTTACTCTGTTCCTTACACAGTTATTTTTATCTTTTTTTGGGGGGGGGCATCACTGCCCTCTGGTGGTCGTGGGAGCTACCCAGCCTTGCTCCTGGAGTATTTTTATCTTTTTAAGTGTATTATTTATTGACCAAACTTACATAATATTTTTAAGCTGGTGGCCACAAAAGATGAAATCACACCAGCCTTTTATAGTGAGCACCTTTTCCTTTGTCCTTTTCCCTCCCAATTTTAGTTATATTGGCTGAATTTCTAATATAAATGATAGAACAGAAATGCCAAATCTATCTCAGGTTTTACTGAAGCAGCAGAACCATTGATCGATAAGTAGACCTGTAGGTTCAGTCTAAGGAAATGACATATGATTGTGAGGGCTGGCAAGTCCCAAAACCCCTAGGTCAGGTGATAGTCTGGGGATTCTGGCAGTCGTATGTCCTGAATCAGCAGGTCAGTTGGTGGGAGAGAAAAATTCTGGCAGGATGTCTATTTTCAGTAAGGAGGCAGAATCCTCCCTTGCAAAGTCTCTGGTCTTGCTCTTAAAGTCTCCCTCTGGCCGGTTGGATGAGGCTTGCCCACGTCATGAAGGGTGTCGTCGTCGTGGTTATGCATTGGGCAGCGATCCACAAGGTACGCAGTTCAATCCATCAGGCCCTCCGAGAGAGAGAGAGAGAGAGAGAGAGAGAGAACGAACTTTCTACTTTCTACTCTTACAGAGGGACATTTTCAGAAACTCACAGGGCCAGTTCTGCCCAGTCCTTTAGGGGCAACTATGAGTCAGAAATGACCTGATGGCAGTGAGTGTTTAAAAAAACTAAACACACAAAATACCGTCTGTACTCATGTATAAGCTGGGCTGTTCCAGCACATCTTTAATGCAATTTTTGTGGTAAAATTAGGTGCCTCGGCTGATACTCGGGTCAGCTTATAAGCTAGTCTATACGGTTGCTTCATGGCAACAAATGAGTGCTTAACCAACAGCTGGGTATCACAACCCAGTTAATTTGTAAAATTCGTCCTCACAATCTGCACTTTTTCAACTTGGCAGCACGTGCATCTCCTTCAATCATAACTTAATTTCCAAATAGAGACAGTAACCAAGTCATACATCTCTCGTGTGTATGACCACAAATGCACTCATCCCATTCCCAGAGAAGCTGCAGAGTCTTGGATTAATGTTTGCTCAGCTCCTAGATATCCTGTAACTTAAAAACCATGATGCGTTTCATGTCACCTGATAGGATAAGTCAGGGAACTTCCCTGTCTCCCACAGTACTTTTTTCTGGTGGGTTGTACTATGCATTGCACACAGAATTATAGGGTTATTAGGGAAGCTAACAGATTGCAATTCAGGTGAGAAATACTTAGGCAAAGTTACAAAGCTCTTTTAGGGTCATTACTAAATCCCCAAAGGGCATGGCATTTCCCTCTTAGAGTCTCAGCCTCAGTTGGAAGGCATTCAACTCTAGCCCCACAAATCAGCAAAAGACACTCTCCTCTCCAACCCCCCCCCAACCCCCCATCAACTCAGCACCCAGAGGCGGCCCACTGCCCAAGCAGCCTCCTGCTCAGAAACACTCAGGTTCGCTTGCTCTCTGTCTGCTCGGGCACCTGGTCCTCTGACTTCCGCGCCTGCACCGGGCAAGCTCAGGGTGCCGCGAGCTCAAGGTTCACAGGCCTCACTCTGCTCCTGGCTCTTTGCTGGTACTGAGACCCCTGCTTCCCGCTCCTGAGAGAGTTCCTTTCATGCTCAGCAGAACGGGGTTCACCATGAACCCTGTTAACCGTCACTCACAACCGCACCCTATCGGAGGCTTCCCCCCCCCCAGACCCATCAGAAAAGGTTGTGTGGTGGGAAGTGCAGAGACTATGGCTAGAAAAGCCACATGAAGTAAGTCACTGTGGCACAGGGACAAAAGCAGGAAGAGAACAAAGTCATAAACAAACATACTCATAACAAAATAAGTAAGAGATACTAAGAATTCTTATCATCCCTCCTGAAACTGGTCAGGTGATCATAGTTGGTATTTTCAACTAGAGTTGATCCTTGAATAATCTTTGCATCTCTTCTAACCCCTTAAAACCTAAATATTAAGGAAGTAAAGCTTTTCATGCTGTTCATCTTCACATTGAGTAGACGGAAGAGGAAGAGTTGGCGTTGCTGTCCTGGTGCAGTAGGTGAAGGGGAGGCTGGAGAGGAAGAGATAATGGTGAAACTTTTACAAAAAGTTCAAAGTTTGGAGCTCACAGGTGGAGCTGTGGTGAGGGCGTCACAAATTTTGTATTTTTTCACAATGGTCTTTATTTTATTTTATTTTGTTTTGTTTTTTTGGGGGGGGGCATCACTGTCCTCTGGTGGTGGGAGTAGGAGGCCCAGCCTTTGCTCCTGTGAGCTGGAATTGAACCTCCATCCCAGTGGGCCGCAGTCCC
Source organism: Nesogale talazaci (assembly GCA_004026705.1). NCBI lineage: Eukaryota > Metazoa > Chordata > Mammalia > Afrosoricida > Tenrecidae > Nesogale > Nesogale talazaci. The sequence continues at coordinate 8,495 of PVJH01023164.1, read as the reverse complement.
GCACACAACCACTACGCCACCGGGGCTCAGCCCCAAAATAGTCTTCATTACTGGATTCATTTATCTTGAAATGGTAGGCGATGGCACCTGCATAGCTCACTCAGTGTTGATACCTGGCTGTTACTTAACCTACACACCTTATCCAAACTTCCTATTTGTCCCACTGCATCTGGATCAAGAGGCAACCCAATTGTGTTTCTTTAGTCGCCTTAATTAGGAACTGTCTTCCACTGGACGGCAGTCCTACATGACCTTGGCACTTTTAGATTATCAAACAGTTATTTGTAGACTGTCCCCTGTTCAGGTTTGTTTGACATTTCCCCATTTGGGGCAGGAAGGCCACGGGAGTGCTGTTGTGTCCTTCCAAGTGCCTCATGTACAAAGGCACATGCTGTTGAAATGCCTCCTTCCTGGGATGCTAACTGTTAAGCATCACTGGATTAAGGTGGTGTCTGCCAAGTTTTCTACTCTGAAGTTGACTCTCCCCCTTTCTTTCTCAAGACATATCTTGGGAATATGTTGAGACTCTAAATATCTTGTCTCTCATCAGACTTCTGACCTCTAATTTTAGCTTCCATTTGAATCTTAGTCATATAGTTTGATGGTTGGAACTCTCTGCCTTCATTTTACTGGAGTCTTTTCATATTATCTCTGGTTGACTAGTGAAGGAATTGCTCACGGGAGCTTTATGCTCTGAATTCTTGAATTCCTTTTAAAGACATGGTAGGCATTCTCCTTTCAGCCAGTATTGAAGGTTGCTATGGAAAAGGCTAGCCTATTTTGTTTTAAACTTCCTCTGAGGTCACCTGGCCCATTTGGTTCTTACAGAAGTTTATATCTTATAGCAGGACAAGGATTGGCGCTGGTCACTTGGTCAGTTTTTCTTAGGCCAGGGGTGCACTTTCTGTAGAGTCAACATTATTTTTTAAAGGTTTTATTGAATTCTATTTTAAAATATTTCATATCTCCACGGGTGCTAAATGTTTAAGTCTTATATGCTTTTAAAATCTTCCACCTGTACCTCTTTTTAACTTTTTCTTAATAATTTCCTTTTATTTCTTGCTTGCCTTTCTCCTCTCATCCCTATCATTTACACTTCCTTGTACTGCCCTTGTTTCTTGTGTTGGTTTTATATTCCCCTTCCATCTCTTTCCTGTACTCTGCCTGTTCATATTTCATTTCTTTCTGATGTTTTGAATTTCTCCCAGGAGTTAGACTCTCTCAAATCTTTTCTGCCCTTGAAGCATCACACACTTGATAAGCATTTATTGTTCTCTCACCAAGATAAAAGGAGCACAAGCCCGTTATTAAAATTTGGAAACATGGAAATGAGAAAAATCATTCACAGTAACTCCGTGGAAAGACTCTGATATTTTGCTTTTCTTCAGATTGAGATCAGTACACTGTGTTTCATTTAATACTGTATTATAACTCACCAGAAGGAACTCTGGGTTCTCAAACTTTTATATTTAAGTATTTTACTCATAACTTTTGTCCATGCCTTCTGTTTTTAGGTAAGATCTGTTGTTCCCCAATTTATTATACCATACAAGTGGTTGATTTTTTTCTTTCGTAATCAAGCTTTCAGAAATAATTGATTCTGTTGTTTATTTTAATTTTTCTTTCTCTTTTCCTTCTCTTCCGTCAATTGCAGTCTCACGTCTGCTTCCATCAGTCTACTCATATGTTCTTGCTAAGGTAATAACATCCAAATAGCTAAATCTAGTATCTTTAGCATACCTGCCTAACCCCTTAGCACTGGATTTTGACCAATTTCTTTGTTAGATCTTAGATGAATGCAAATAAAGTCCCTATTCTTTAAGTTATCCCTTTATCTTTTGAATATTCCATTGCTTTTCCTTTCCCTGGGACCCAATAGTATCTCCTCTCCCCTTCTTTTATATTTTTCTTAGATGACATCATTAATTTCCTGACAACTCCCAAATCTGTCTCCAACCTATATACCTTTCTGGTCCATTTGCCAGTGACCACTAGGCATTTTTAACCCAGTGATTGGTAAGTACCTGAAATTTAATATGTCCCAGATACAGCCTCATCCTCCTCCCTGTGCCAAACCTCTTCCTCCTTCTGGGTTTCCTACCTTGACTAATGGGATGGCCAGAGCTTCATGTTTTTGGCTCCAGCCAGGAACCTGAAAGTCACTTTAGATTCCTGCCTTCTGTTTAAGGGTCACAGTCTTGTCAAGTGGAGCTCTTTATCTTCTTCATATTTATATTTATATTCTTCATATTCATATTCTCCTGTCCTCTCCAACCTTACCAATTAAGTCTGTAATTTTATATTCTAGCTGTACAGAAGTCTTTGTCGTAGGTGCCTGAGATTCTTCTGGGAAGTAGGTAGGCCGACGTGAAGAGGTTTCTATGGGACCTTGCACTTTCTCGCAGTACCAGGCCCATTTGTGATTCTGTGCATTCGCCATTTCTTCCGCGAGCCCCATTCTCCTAGTTGTCAAGTTGTAGCACCCAGAACGAAATCAAACCTGACTCCCTGCCATCAGCAGTTCCACCTTGCAGTGACCTTGCTGCGCGCCCGGGGCTTCCCCAGACTATGCCTCGCCTGCCATGGATAGAAAGCCTGTCTTTCTCCCAGGGAACCACCATGGACTTCACACGGCTGACCTTGAAGTTAGGAGCCCAGCACACAGCCACCATGCAAACAGGGCTCCTTCCCTAACTTACCCAAACCCTCAAGGTATTCGCCTTGTCTCTCTTTTAAGACAAGTGGCTTACATTTACCAAATAGTTACTCTGTCTGGCCTGCTGAAAGTTTTATAAGCCTTAACTTATTTAATACTCATACATTTGTGAGATAGGTGTTGTTTTCTGTACACCTTTTGGGTTGAGCAAACTGAGGCTTAAAAGAAGTTATATCTGTAACTTGCCCGGAGCTAATAAGTGCCAGGCTTAGGATGCAGACACAGCTGGACTTCACAGCCGGGCCTCTGCAGCCTCTCCATGACACCATTTTCCTTTGTGTATCCAAAGGGTCTCAGGCCTTCTCCTGAATTGCAATATTTGCCAGTAGATTTATTTGCTCACTAGCAATAAACTTCTTGTATTTTTTTTTTGGGGGGGGGGCATCACTGCCCTCAGGTGGTGGGAGTAGGAGGCCCAGCCTTTGCTCTGTGGAGCTGGAATCGAACCTCCATCCCAGTGGGCCGCAGTCCCGCGCACAACCACTACGCCACCGAGGCTCAGCCCGCAATAAACTTCTTAAAGGCAAAATTAATGTCTTATATAGTTTTATTTTCTACACAGACTAGAACACTTTCCCCCTTACAGCAGCCTTTTTTTTTTTCCTAAATAATTTTATTGGGGGCCCTTACAGCTACTACAACATTCAGTACATCATTTGTATCAAGCACATATGCACACATGTTGCTTCCTAAATTTCCAAACATTTTCCACTTGAGCCCTTGGTACAAGCTCCTCTTTAAAAAACAAACAAACAAACAAACAAAAAAATTCCCCTTTCCCCTCTCCCCCCCCTTTTTTAAATGAATCATTTTATTGGGGACCCATACAACTCCTATCACAATCCCTAACAACATCAGTTGTATGCAGGCCACTTTTACACACCCATTGCCATCATCACTCTCAAAACATTCTCTCTCCCTCCAGGCCCCCATTATCGGCTCCCTATATTACCCTTCCTCCCCCTCTTCCCCTTGAACCCTTAGTAATTTACAAATTATTTTCTCATCCTATACACTGTCCAATGTGTCCCAACACTCACTTCCCTGTTGTCTGTGTCCCAGAGAGGAGGCTACGTGTAGATCCCTGAAGTTGGTTCTCCCTTTCTATTCCTCCATCCCTCCACCCTCCTGGCATTACCACTCCTATTACTAGTCTTGATGGATCATCTATCCTAAGTTTCCCATGTGTCCAACTTCACTGTACATCTCCTGGTCTAGCTGGATTTATGTGGTAGAATTGGGGTCATGACAGTAGCCTTTTTGGTAAATGTTTATTGAATGGATTAGTTAATTGTCAGTGCCCGTAGTTTTTCTTTTTTTTTAAATCATTTATTGGGTGCTCATATAGCTCTTGTTATAGTCCACCCACCCACCCATTGTGTCAAGCACATTTGTACATATGTTGGTCATAATCATTTCCAAAACGTTTTCTTTCTACTTGAGCCCTTGGTGTCCTCATTTTCACCATCCCCCACCCACCCTCATGAACACTTGATAATTTATTAAAAATATTTTCATGTCTTGTCCTGACTGATGTCTCCCTTCATCCACTTTTCTGTTGTCTGTCCCCCTGAGAGCGGGTCATATGTAGATCATTGTGATCACCTCACCCTTCTTCCCCCCACCTTCCCTTTACCCTCCTGGTATCACTACTCTCATTAGTGGTTCTGAGGGATTTATCTGTCCTGGATTCCCTGAGTTTCCAGCGCTCATCTGTACCAGTGTACATGCTCCGGTCTGGCTGGATTTGTAAGGCAGAATTGGGGTCATGGTAGTGTGTGGGGAGGAAGCATTAAAGAACTCGAGGAAAGTTGTATGTTTCATCGGTGCTATCTTTCACCCTGACTGGTGTCCCTTCCTTGTGACCCTTCTCTAAGGGGGTGTCCAGTTGTCCACAGATGGGTATTGGGTCTCTGCTCCACACTCCTCCTCATTCACAGTGATAGGATTTTTGTTCTGCGTCTTGATGGCCTGACCGCTGATCCCATCGACACCTCATCATCACATTGCCCATCTCTTGCCTTCTTAGTTTGCCCCACTGTGGGACTCACTCCCTGCCTCATGTGTCCCCAGTGTTGTTCTGTCCTGGTATGCTTCGGTGAGCTGTTGTTGGCCCCGCAGGCCTCTCTGTGCCGTGGCCGTTCTGTGCAGGGACGTCCTCCTCGGGGCTTGGTGTGCCAGCGTGGAGTCCAGTCCCTCACTCTGTCTTTTTCCTTCTTAGCTTGCTTCGGTGTGGGCATGGCAGGCCAGCCCCTCTCCCCAACCTGGAGGTTTAGTGTTGCCCTCTGGAGCACATGCTTCTAGGGGGGCAGTCAGTTTGAGCCGGCCCTGTAGACCTCTCTTCATGGGTTGCTCCCTGTGGTGACGTTGTCCTCAAGGTTCGGCGTGCCAGGCCATCATTTATCTATCCTCGCATCTGTGAATGGCCCTCGAGGTTGTCGCCATCTTTTTGCAGTTGTGAACAGTACTGTGGGTACATGAGTGTGCGTGCAATATTCGTGTCGTGGCTCCTGTTTCTGAGGATGTATACCAAGTGGGTTTCTGGGTCAATTGGTATTTCTATTTCCAACTGTTAAAGGAAGCACCGCACCGTTTTCCCTACCGGCTGCACTATTTGTACAGTCCCATCAGCAGTGTATGAGGGTGCTGGTCTCTCCACACCCTTGCCGGCACTCCCCCCCACCTCTTTTTACTTTTAGGTTTTAAACTTTGCTACTGATGCTGGGGTGAGACAACAGCTCGTTGTCTCATTTTGGGTCAATGTTTTCTGTAAATTTTAGAGATTAATCTTTGGCTTGCATGTCATGGCCATTAAGTAAATTTTAGAATAGCGTTTCATGTTGAACATGGTCATTTCAGTTGTCGTAGTCTTCCATTGTTGCCTGTCCAGAAAGTTTACATTATTATCCCCCGTGTCCCATGTCGACCTCCTCTTCTCCATTGACTCTTTCCTCTAACATTTAAGCTAGCTCAGGCCTTCTCATTTTCTGTTCTTCTTTTTCACTCAAAATTGTTCGTGTGAGAGTATTGGCCAGAGTTTCTGTCTTTACTGCCTGACCTTTCTATCACTTCTGAAAAAGCTCTTGCTCAAGTCATACTTGACTTGTGTGCTATCACACTAAATGAGTATTTTCACTATCCGATTTGGCCTGTCTTCATTCTGCAGTGTCCTTTCTCTTTCATGTGTTTGGTCTCTCATCCACATCCTGTTTGCCAACTTTTCCTCTTTTTATTTTTTATTTTTTGGCGGGGGCATCACTGCCCTCTGGTGGCCGTGGGAGCTACCCAGCCTTGCTCCTGAGAGCAGCTGCTGGATTTGAACCGCCAAGCCAGTGGACCGCAGTCCCATGCTTAATTAACCACTATGCCACCGGGGCTCAGCCCCCACTTTTCCTCTTTTATCAGGCTTTTAGGGATGAGAGATATTGGGCTTGTCCTCTGCTTTTTCTTTTTTCAGTGCATTTTAGATTGTATTCTAAGCCATGTGCCTAAATCTTTCTCCTGAGGGCTAGGTATTCTTCAAGTTAGTTGCCCCTCAAATTCAACATGTCTAAAATGGAATCTGTGATCTTGATTCTAGAGGTAAAGGGAAACATGGCCAATTTTCAGCAGAGCATTGATGTTATTGACATTTCCTGTGGCAGATGATCAAAGTGAAACATGGAGGCCATGAAGAAGGCTATTGCAGTGGCCTCCTAAAAAGGTGATGGTAGCTTGGTAGAGGTCAGTCAGGGCAGAGATCACGGTATGAAGGGCTTGAATATGAGATGTGTTTGAAAGTTGCACTAACGGGATTTGTTGTGAGAACAAGATGATTTCTAAGTTCTTATCTTGAGCCACTGGGTCGATGGTGGTATCATCAAGTTATAAATCTTTGAATTATTAGCATATAAATGGCCTTCAGAGGCATTAGATTAGTTGAGATTGCCGGGGAAGATTAAATAGCAGCAAGTGCAAAGGAAGGACTGTAAGTCTTAGAGGTTAGAAGAAAAGGAAGAGTCTGCCACGGGGGTCAGTAAAATCGGAAGAAAAGCAGGGTTGCTTGGTCTTAGAGGCAAAGAAAAGTTTTCGAGGCGGGAGGAGAGTTCACCAGGGCAGTGTGCCCAGGAGCCTGCGTAAGGTTCATTCTCAAGTGCTGACTTTGGTACTGCTGCCGGCGTGGGACTTACTATACGGTACCAGGACCTGGTGGTGCCGTGGTGAAGCCCACAGCTCTGAACCCGGGAGTTGGAGGTTCATGGAGAGAGCACATCCTCCCAAAGCCTCTGGGGCAGTCCCACTCTGTGCCTCGGGGCTGCGCTGAGTCAGAATCAACTAGATGACAGTGACTTTTGTGAATTGATTATCACCGTGGGTACAGGAAGCTTTTGTGGGCTGGTCTAGGCACCTATTAACTATTTATGACCTGGGAAAATATACTCAGAATGTCAAGTAAAAATGTATAAACTGAGACTTTTGAATTTGGGGCTGTTTTTAACCGGTTGTACTTTTAAAGCCTCACCTTGTTTATTCAGGAGTCTTGGTGGCACAGAGGTTTTGGATTGGGCCTCTAACCGCAAGGTCAGCAGTTCTCGAGAGAAAGATGGGGCTCTCTACTCCTGTCAAGAGTTAGAGTCCAGGACATAGTTCGGGGCAGCTCTGTGCTGTCCTACAGGGTTGCTGTGGGGTAAAAGAGACTCGGCGGCAATGAGTTGCATTGATTCTCTCCAAACTATTGCTAAGGCCTTCCTTCCACTGTCATCTTCAGTGTTCTCTCAAGGGAGACCTGTGGCCCAGCAGTTCAGCACTCGGCAGCTGACTGAAAGATCAGTGGTTGGAACTCAGCTCGCAACTCCGAGGAGAGACCTGGTGATCTGTTCCCCTAAACATGGCAGCCTTGCCAGCCCGCAGGGCACTGCTTCTTTCTCACCTGGGGTCCCTACTGAGCTACAGTCAATTTATATGGCCCTTCCCATCATAATTCCTGCTGTAGCCCATTATTATAATTCTCCATTTTCTTTTTTTGGGAGGGGCCTTCACTGCCCTCTGGGGTTGGGAGTAGGAGGTCCAGCCTTTTCTCCTGTGGAGCTGCTGCTGGATTTGAACCTCCATCCCAGTGGGCCGCAGTCCCGCACACAACCATGACGCCACTGGGGCTCAGCCCAATTCCAGACTTTCTATGCCTGTGGCTCTCGTCCCATTTTGGAGGGTATTAAGACCTCACCATGGTAGAGGGTGTAAATAGGGCCACGCTCTGTTTCCTTGGTGATGACATCTTTATTTATTTTTGTGTGTGTTTTTTTGTGGCATCACTGCCCTGGTGGGAGTAGGAAGCCCAGCCTTGCTCCTAGAGAGCTTCGAACTGTCAACCCTGTGGGCCGCAGTCCCACACACAACCACTAGGCCACCAGGGCTCAGCCAGGGATGGCATCTTTAAATCTCAAGTCTTAAGAACTGGCTATGAACCAGGCCATACTCTTTTGTTTGCCTGGGTCATAGAATGGTGCTGCCATGTAATAGCGTGTTATCATCATCTGCTCACCTGGTAAACCAAACGTCCATTTTCCTGACTGAGCTTTGTTAGAAGCAAGAGGAGGGCCTGCTGTGACTTTTGCACATCTTTGGCTTCTGGCTCTGGACCCTGCGCCTGGCTCCTCCCTGCCTTTTGGATCTGAGGACAGCACCCAGCACCACATGCGTTCCTGTGGGACGGCGCAGGGATTGGAAGAGCCCGGGATGTGAGGGAATGTACGCATGAGGGCAGTGGGAGACGGAGCTGAGTTCCATCTCAGGAGAGTTG
>PVJH01023163.1:0-35296 GCA_004026705.1 Nesogale talazaci | reverse complement strand
CTAGAAGGCAGTTTTCTTTTTTTGCCGTTGTTGTTGTTTTTGGTTTTTTGGTTTTTTGGGGGGGCATCACTGCTCTCCAGTGGTGGGAGTAGGAGGCCCAGCCCCACTGCTGGAATTGAACCTCCGTCCCAGTGGGCCGCAGTCCCGCGCACAACCACTACGCCACCGGGGCTCAGCCCTAGAAGGCAGTTTTCAGTACAGATTATTACTCAATGTAAAGAAACAAAAAGCCTCACAAATGCACCGAGACAGCATTATGATAAATAGAAAGAATTTGTCAAAGATTTTATTGTACTTGGATCACAATAACAGTCATGAAACCACATGACATACTGCATTAGGTAAATCTGCAAAAGACTTCTTTAAAATGTTGTAGAGTGGGGCTGAGCCCCAGTGGCTCAAGTGGTTGAGTGCGGGACTGCAGCCCGCGGGCTTGCTAGTTCAAATCCAGCAGCGGCTCTCAGAAGCAGCACTGGGTAGCGCCCACGACCACCAGAGGGCAGTGATGCCCAAAATACAAAAACAATGTTGTAGAGCAAAGACATCACTTTGAACACGAGGGTGTGCCTGACCCAAGTCATCGTATTTTCAACTAAACATGTGCATGTGAAACCTGGACGATATAAAAGGGCAACTGGAGGACAAGTGATGCATTTGAGTTACAGTGTGAGCAAAGAGTATTAAAATTTACATTGACTGACTTGATCTCACTTACTTTGTACACGTTCTTAGGATGGGCAAGTCCTTCGAAAAGGAACTCGCCCTTAGTAAACTAGAGGGTCATTGAAAAAGAGGAAGACCGTCAACAAAATAGATTGACACAGTGGCAGCAGCTACAGGTTCAAAGCTAACAGTTGTGAGGACGACACAGGTCCAGGTCAGGCTTCATTCTGTTGAACATATGGTCACTATGAGTTGGAAATGACTTGACAACACCTAACACCATCACCACAATAGTATGGATTCCTGACGGTGCACTGGATTAATGCATGACTGCTAATTAGAGGTCAGCATTTCAAACTCAGCCTATTGCTTCTTAGGAGGAAAGACCTGGCAAGCTGCTGCCATAAAGACTGCACTAACAAGCCCAATAAAGCAGTACTACTCTGTTATATAGGGTCGCTATGCGTCAGAATCAATTCAACAGCACACAACAACATGATTGCTGTAGTGCTGGCCTCAGATACTACAGCGCTAATGAGTTCAATGGTCGCCTTGTCCTACAGCAATGAATGATTGTTTACAACGGGCACTCGTGTACTAGGTAACTAATTTACATTTATTACTGTGTAAATCAAAGCTAATTTTTTTCTCATAAGGGTAACAAGATGAAAACCAGGTGAATATTAAAATAAATCAAGCTAAAAAAATAAATAAAGCTGGGCTGAGCTCCGGTGGCGTAGTGGTTGTGCGCGGGACTACGGCCCACTGGGACCGAGGTTCAATTCTAGCAGTGGGGCTGGGCCTCCTATTCCCACCACCGGAGAGCAGTGATGCCCCCCCCCCAAAAAAATAAATAAAATAATAAAGCTATGATTCAATGAGGCATAGAAAATGGGTGCATAAAAAAAGGCACAGTGATATTGTAGAAAGGTGACTAAAATGTGAGGTAAGAATTTTAAGTCATCTTAAAACTGAACATATAAAAAAAAAACAACCCCAAACTGAACATAGTCTAGTTGAGCCAGTAAGGAATATCTGCTTTAAATATAATGCTTTAAAAAAAGAATGTTCTTTTTAAGATCTATCTACGTGGGATCAAATTGTCAACAGTAAATCAAAAGATTAAATAGGAACCTTAGGAGGCAGTGAGTTCATGTTCCTGGAGGAGCAAACACTCAGCAAAGGAGGGTGTGAAGTACTGTAGTACAACTCAAAGAATGTAATCAATGTCACTGAATTGTACATGGAGAAACTTTTATTGCTATATTTTTCTGTGCATATTCTCAACAACAAAAATAACTAAAAAAAATAACAATGAAAAAAACAAACAAACAGATATGAAGTGACCAACCTTTCTTGACCCTTTTTCCACTGACCTTTTCACCACGTCTTTGTATCCTGGGGCCTGCCTATCTGATACAGGCTTCAGAAATGGACTGCTGAACCTGGCAACCAACAAAGCCAGACAGGATGAACAAACTCACAGGTCACACACAAGAAGAGTGGCTACTATGAACTAAAAGACAATAATGAAAACTATTGAGTGTGTAATTTTTATTTTTTATTATTATTATTATTATTTTTAGGCATCACTGCCCTCAGGTGGTGGGAGTAGGAGGTCCAGTCTTTGCTCTGTGGAGCCGGAATCAAACCTCCATCCCAGTGGGCCGCAGTCCCGCGTACAACCCCTACGCCACCGGGGCTCAGCCCTGAGTGTGTATTTCTTGTTACCTTTCTCTAGGGAAATGCAGCCTATGAATATAACTAGTCTCCTCTTGCTGAAGGGAAAAAGAATTTTTAACAAAAGAAAATATTGATCACTATTCTAATACACTGATTTAGTGTTCAGAAACTTGTTCAAGACCTCTGTAAAAAGAGACTCCATCGGGCTGAGCCCCGGTGGCGTAGTGGTTGTGCGCGGGACTGCGGCCCACTGGGACAGAGGTTCAATTCCAGCAGTGGGGCTGGGCCTCCTACTCCCACCACCGGACAGCAGTGCTGCCCCCCAAAAAAAAGAAAAAAAGAGACTCCACCATAATGAAATGAAGCATATATAATTGTATTATATAATAGAAAACCAATTTCTAGAGGCAACTTATTAACATAGCAGCCATTGATTATCACAGACCTGTGAAAGCAGCTATGAGTACCTATGGATCACACAGGTGTATATTCAGAAAATGGCTCTCAATGAATGTTTACGTGAAGGGAAGAATCTTTTATGCTTAATCCTTAATAGGTGTCACTGGTTCAGTACTCAACATCATCTCATCACCACTTTGGATACCTACCTGTGACTGGCAATCATCTTCCAGACTGGCAGGAGAGTCTTCTTAAAGAGTAAGTGATCCTGAACAGGGTCATTCTGGCCTAGGTCAGACCTATGAGACACAACATGACAGAAGAGAGACAGTAACTTCACAAGTGGTATTCTACCTATCCTAGGTGTGATGTTTTCTCAAGTCATAGTGGGGGCATGGGGAAGTGGAGGGGGGGAATGCTATAGAAATGACATCATATGGGAGCCCCGGTGGCGTAGTGGTTGTGCACGAGACTGCGGCCCACTGGGATGGAGGTTCAATTCCGGCTCCCAGGAGCAAAGGCTGGGTCTCCTACTCCCACCAACTGAGGGCAGTGATGCCTAAAAAAAAAAAAAAATGACATCATATGACTAAAAATAAGTTTACTATTTCTAAAAGAAATCCCAAACACATAAATATTCTCTTATCTACTACTTCCTTTTAATGTATGCTACAAATCTCTATCTTTTCAACTTTTGTTGACTTTCTCCTCAGCACCTATGACTGAACTGGTCATTAATGCTAAATCTTTGTTCACTGATACTTCCCAAGTACCTGTAGTAATTAATGCCTATTAGGTGCTTTTTATGTATTTGATGAGTTAATCTGTCTTTACACAGGAATATGCCACAATGACAAATATTTCTCTTATATTTCCAGAAAAGGAAATATTGGTTTCACACTTCAAGTACTTATGGATTATTCTCTTATGCTTTGATTGACTGCTAAACAACAAAAATAAAAATATTTCTATTTTAAATATTTCAAATATTTATTGTTTTGTTTTTTTGGTTTTTGGGCATCATTGCTCTCTGGTGGTGGGAGTAGGAGGCCCAGCCTCACTGCTGGAATTGAACCTCTGTCCCAGTGGGCCGCGTCCCGCGCACAACCACTACGCCACCGAGGCTCAGCCCTCAAATATTTAATAACAAAAAATTTTCCCTTTCACTCTCTCTCTCTGTATAGAAGTCATCTTCCCCCTTTCTCTAAATGGATGGGCTTATTATTCAAGACTCTATTTTATTTTTGGCTGGACTCAAAAGTAGAAGCTCTCAGGGAGCACAGCCTCCATCTCTTGGTGATCTGTTCTGGACAATTCTCTTTGACCTCCTTCATTCTGTGGGCTGCAAGCTGGGCATATTCGGCGGCCTCCTCCTCGCGCCCTGCTTCATGGCAATGCGCTGGCGTTTGTGTGGTAGGGCACGTGGAGTCACCAGTCGCTGAATCTTGAGCACTTTGGTCCGGGGTTTCTTGCCTTCTTTGTTCAGTGGCTTTCTCAACTTGTTGGCAGATGTCATCTTCTTTATCGAGATTAAAGAGTTCGTGGTTCAAAAAAAAAAAAAAAAAAGAGTTTTGGGTTCTGCTGACTCTTTGGTGCACCAAGCAACACGGCACAGTTGTATCAGTCAGTCCTGGGGTATCTTTCTCCCTTTACAATAACCAAGTTGAGATCGCTCAAACTGGCATCCACAATGCAGCCCGGCACAGATTTATATTTCCTCTCCCCAGTTCTCCTTGGTCTATAGCAGGAGTGCCCCTTACTTGGCAGCAGGCGGACATTAAGACACCTTGTTTCATGGCATGGGGAAACCTTGCTTGTCATTCCCACTGCTGATGGGGACATCACCCTTCCATTTATTGTCCAGCGCCTCGGTGGCGACTTCTGTGGGCATTCGCTTTTCATAAAAGGTGTGAAGTTGGCGTTCATCGTTCACTTCAACGAGTTCCTGGCAGCCAGTGGCTGGGAAGATGGTCAGCTTTATGGTGAAGCAGCTGATCGCCTCCGCGACGCCAGGAAAAGAGAGAAGTCATCCTTAAAATACAAAATTCATTTCTCCTCTTATTTTCCTGAGCTAATTGTCTATATTTTCTTCACAAGCGCAACTGTTCACTGTTTTATTAATTTACAACAAAAAATAAGATAAGATTAAGATTTAGAATAAGATTATAAAATGTGTCCTTCAGTACCATAATTATTTTCTTTTTTGGGGGGGCATCACTGCCCTGGTGGTGGGAATAGGAAGCCCAGTCTTGCTCCTGGAGAGCCACTGCTGGATTTGAACCTCCAACCCAGTGGGTTGCAGTTCCGTGCACAACCACTACGCCACTGGGGCTCAGCCCATAGTTATTTTTAAATAGATGTGACAATTACATGATCATTTCCCTAAGATTTGTGAAACAGTAAAAAGGTGACATCCTCAAAATCAATTTTAACTTCAAGTTCTTAGGGGCAGCTCTAGTACAGTTTGTATAACATGAGGCAGGAGGGGCAAGCTGACTGACTAAATGATGCTCCATTGAAAAAGCTTCCAGAACAAATGAAGGCAGTAATTAGAAGGGTAAGTTAGGGAAGAGATTCTTAATGCTATTAAAATTGACTTGTTCTATGAGGAGAGCATACAGATTATTTATATAATAGCAAAAGTACAATTAATGCTATTTTCATTGTTTACCAACGTTAATTTCCCTATTTCTACTAACTCATAGAAGTCCTCCATGCCTATGATGACAAGGTCAAATAGCAGAAACAGAGGTCAAAGTATAACCACCTTGGACAAACGTTTGCACTTACAGCTTTGAAGAGGCGGCATGGCTGAAAAGGATCTCCACCAGAGGAGCCTCCTGAACGCCGAAACTGTGGTCAGATTCACCAGAGGGCGTCGGCTCGTCTGTCTCTGACACATACCCCTCACCTTGATCTTCCTCTTTGGATTCTTGCTGAACCTCCTCCAGGAATGTCAGGAAACACAGGAAGTTTAGAAAGAGATTTACTATTTGTATGGTCATTTTTGCTTGCATAGAGTAAATTAATTTGGGGGGGGACATCACTGCCCTCGGGTGGTGGGAGTAGGAGGCCCAGCCTTTGCTCCGTGGACCTGGAATCGAACCTCCAATCCAGTGGGCCGCAGTCCCGTGCACAACCACTACGCCATCGGGGCTCAGCTCTTAAGACTGGTTTTTTTGTGTGTTTGTTTTTGTTTTGTTTTGGGCATCACTGCCTCTGGTGGTATTGGGAGCTACCCAGCACTGCTCCTGAGAGCCGCCGCTGGATTTGAACCGCCAAGCCTGCGGGTCGCAGTCCCGCACTCAACCACTGATGTCACCTGGGCTCAGCCAAGACTGATCTTTATTTTTTTTAATTTTTAAATTATTTTTTACTTTTTAGGCATCACTGCCCTGGTGGTAGGAGTAGGAGGCCCACCCAGCCTTTGCTCCTGTGAGCTGGAATTGACCCTCCATCCCAGTGGGCCGCAGTCCTGCGCACAACCACTGCGCCACCAGGGCTCAGCCCCCAAGACTGATCTTAAGAAAAGGCCAAGTATATAAAGTTAAAAGAAGTGAGAGAAAACTGATTTAACTTGACCTAAGATTCCAAAACTTACTGCCACAGGGTCAATTCCAACTCCAGGAGATCTTATACAACAGGGTAGAACTGCCCTATGGGTTTCCAAGATTGTGACTTTTTTTTTTTTTTTTAATTTTGGGGTGGGGGGCATCACTGTCTTTAGTGGTCGTGGGCGCTACCCAGTGCCGTTCCTGAGAGCCGCCGCTGGATTTGAACCGCCAAGCTCACGGGCCACAGTCCCACACTCAACCACTTATGCCACCGGGGCTCAGCCCGACTGTGACTCTTTTTTTTTTGGGGGGGGGGGCTTCACTGCTCTCCGGCGGGGGGAGTAAGAGGCCCAGCCCCACTGCTGGAATTGAACCTCCGTCCCAGTGGGCCGCAGTCCCACGCACAACCACTACGCCACCGGGGTTCAGCCCTTGACTGTGACTCTTTACAGGCACAGAACGCCTTGTCTTTCTCCTGAGGCTTGGCTAATGGCTTTGAACGACTACTCTCATGACTGACAGTCCAATGAATAACCACTATGTCACCAGGGATCCTAGAAGACCTAAGTCAAGGAATTCTTGTTAACTTTCCTGATGGAGGAGCTGAGTCTGCATGGTGGTAACAAGAAACAGAAAAAAGCTCCACGGCCAGAGTTTTTGTAGTATGCATTCTTCCCACTAGGTGAGCATCCAGGAACTTGCTGAGTTAGTGCTTGGGTCACAGTGAACTTTTTGTAAAACCAGTTTTACTGAAACCTCATTTTTGTGATGGCTGATTTAAGAGAACAGCACATGGCTATGAAATTTTGTTTTCTGTTCAGGAAAAATGCTGCAGAAACTGTTGATACTGAACACAGCTTACATGGGCAGCACTAAGGGAAAGCTCAAGTGTACGATGGTTTTCTCATTTCATAAAAGGTGAAATGTAGGTTGATGACAAACCTCATTCTGGAGGTCTGTCAACTTCCCAAACTAACTCATAGTGCTTTCGGGGTTCGCGCTATTAGATCAGACTATAAATCAAGCTTTCTAGTAAGAGGTTCTGAAAAGATTGCATAACAGTGTATGACTCAAAAACCTGATTTGGGGCTGAGTCCTGGTGGCATAGTGGTTGTGTGTGGGACTGTGGCCCACAGGGTTGGCAGTTCAAATCCAGCAGCAGCTCTCCAGGAGCAAGGCTGGGCCTTCCTACTCCCACCAGGGCAGTGATGCGCGCGCCCCCCCCCCCCCAAAAAAAAAAAAAAGAACCAAAAACCGAAAAACAAACCTGATTCGTGGCAGATAGAGTTTTGTCATCACGACAATACACCTGTACACACGGCCCAATGTGCAAATTTGAGGCAAAAAACAGCATGCCTTTTTGCCCCATGTACCTCATTCACCTGACCTCATTGTGTGCAACTCCTTTTTGCTTCCATGAATGAAGAGGGACATGAAAGGGCAATGATTTGACAACATAAAGTAGATGGGGAAAAAAAAGAGGGAGATGCTGTCAGCCACCCAAACAAATGAGTTTGAAAAATATTTTTGTTTGTTTTTTGGGGGGCATCACTGCCCTCAGGTAGTGGGAGTAGGAGGCCCAGCCTTTGCTCCGTGGAGCTGGAATCGAACCTTCATCCCAGTGGGCCACAGTCCCACGCGAAAAATGTTTTCAAGAACAAAATAAAGGTCTGAGAATGATGAGGAAAGCAGGTATGCAAAGGTGCTTGGCACAATATTTGTATGTATGGATTGTATTGTGATAAGCGATATATGAGCTCCCAGTAAAATGATTTTAAAAATAGATGCTAAAATCTTTAAAAACCATTACCACCACCCCTAATGGTTTTGGACTAGGTCAGTCAAAGAACAGTTCTAAAATGTACTGATTGCTTACTATGTATGGGTCAGGTACCACGCACAGTGCTCTATACGCTTGATCTCATTTCGACTTCACAGAAGACATACAAGGTAGAGAGCACTTCTAACCCATTCCAAAGGCGAAAACAGTGTACTTCACTAACATGCTTAAAATCACACAGGTAATTGGTAAAACCCAGATTGGAATTTCAGGAGTTGGGCCACCGTCGTAACCTGTGTTGGATCAGTGGGGTAAGCATTTAGGAGCTAACCAAACAGTCAGTAGTGTGCACCCCCCTGCGGCATCATGGGAACAATATGAGGCTGTCTGGAAACAGCCTTGGAATCCCTAGGAAGTAGTTCAAACCAGTTCTATAGAATGGGGCAGTTGTGAGTCAGAATCAACTTGATAGCAGTGGGATTTGTTTTGTTTTGTTTTTATTTTAACTCTCTGGAGTTAGCATATGTTCTAAGTCTAACCATCACTCTGCTGCTGTCTCCCTGGACCGCAGACCCATCCAGAGAGCTGGTGTATGTTATTTACTTACCTCTACATTCTCTGTGGGCAGTTCCTGTACTGCACGCGTATTTGAGGGGGTTGGTTCTACCTCTTGCTTTCCCTTTTCTTCCACTGGCTTCTTCTCAGCTTCTACGGGGTTTAATTTGGCTGAAAGCTCGTCAGCCTCTCTGTAGGGCTCTCTTTCTCCTTTTGCGGCTTCTGTTTCTTTACCCTTTTGTTGCCTGGTTGCAGACGGAGGGCAGCAGCCTTCAGTTGATTCCTTGCTACTAATAGACAATGGCTCCATTAAATAAGCCACCTGCAATCATAGTTTATTATTAGATGCTTAGGAACACCAGTGGGAATAAACATTCATATTGCCAGCCATGCCACATGCTTACATCATTTTCTACCAGTGTAAAATGCCTACATGCTTACATTGCCACTGGGACTAAGTCTGCGAGGGGAAAAGAGACTTAATGAACTAACTCATATAAAATTTACCCAACATGACTACACACAGAGGGCCCTAGGCTAGTTGCTGGAGATTTAACAGTGGATAAAAACAAATGGTTCTTGCCTTTCCAAGGCACTTATGTTCTAATTTTTCATCTGAAGTATCAATTCTGATCAAGTGAGAGTAGCTGCCTAGAAAACTGTTGAAAATAGTCTGCCATCTGTGGCCTACAGGGTTGACAGTTCAAAATCCAGCAGCAGCTCTCAGGAGCAAGGCTGGGCTTCCTACTGCCACCAGGGCAGCAATGCCCCAAAAAACAAAAAATAAAATAGTCTGCCAGATACTGCAGAGATCTGGCCACGTATAATCTGTATACAGTAAAAACTGCAAAAGCCAGAACCCATTTAAGGGAGAAATCTGTCAAAGAAGAAATACTCATTAAGACTGTACCCTCCCCTCCACCTCCAAAAAAGAGACTGCACCACACCTGGAAAACCAAGGAAGTCCTGTTGCATTCTGGCCCCACAGGTCTCACCAACCTTGCCACTCTTGATCAAAATTCTCCTGAGTGTGTTTACTTCTAGCATTCCTTTAAAACTCTCCATTCAACAAACAAGCAAGCAAGCAAACAAAACCTCTCCATTCAGTTGTTTATTTCTGGCTCACAACCCTTAACCGGGATAATAGATCAGTCCAAGTTCCATTGAGTAGAGCCCCTGCCCATATGAGATTTTCAATCTTGGGCTGAGCCCTGGTGGCGTAGTGATTGTGCACGGGATTGCGGCCCACCAGGACGGAGGTTCAATTCCAGCAGTGGGGCTGGGCCTCCTACTCCCACCACCGGAGTGCAGAGATGCCCCCAAAAAACAAAAGCAAAAACAAAACAAAACAAAACAAAAGATTTTCAATCTTTAAAGGAGCAGTCTCGTTATCCTGTGAAGTAGCTGATGGGTTTGAACCACCAACCTTGTGGTTAGCAGCAATTAGGGTAAAAAGAACTTAAAAATAATGCAAAACTTTGTGAATTATATATTGCTCTGCAGTTTTAACATTATAAACTTAAAAGCAGAGTTTGGGTAAGTACAATCTCTGAAACTGTTAGAATTGCCAGGTACTGGTGCATATAGAGACTCCACTTAGGTGTATGAGAATACTCAGCCCCAAAATACATAGCCAGCACATTCTCTATGCTGGGGATATGGAAGGAACTTAGGCCCTGCCGCAGTGGAATTTCTCTTCTCATGGACAGAGACAAGTCTGGCAGAAACATGGAAGACTACGCCTTCTCCCAAACAGTGGAGGCTCACCATTACCTCAGAAAGAAAGTGGAGGAGGTTCTGGCGTCTGACTTGCTCTGCCTCTTCCTGAGACGCCTCACTGTCTCCTTCCCCAAGAGGCTCACTAGGTTCTCTGCCTGGACTGCTTTCCTCGAGTTCCTCAGCCCCTGGCTCCTCAGTCTCCCTCCAGCTGCCCACATCCAGATCCAGACTGGAGTCCCATGAACTGAAGAGGGACCTGGAGTCGTTGCTCAACTCAGAGTCACTGGGATAATCTTGTTCAGAATCCAACCAAACCCACTCATGACCCATCTGAAAATACATAGGGGAGAGAGGGGTAGAGAGAGAGAGAGAGAAAAAAGGCATTAACTCATCATTCCTAGGGCATTTCCACCTTTCAAGTTCAGTAGGAGCAAACCAAACCAGTTGCTGTTCATTCAAACGCTACCCCACGTGTAGCAGAGGGAAGCTGCTCCAAGGGTTGCAAAGGAGAGGGCTTTGGGCAGCACATTGCCAGGGCTTGCTTTCAAGGAGCAGCGGGGTGGGTCTGACTTGCCCTTTCAACTAGTGGTTCAATGCTTAACTAGTTGTTTGCTGCCATGTAGGAAGTCCTAGTGGAGTAAGGGATCAAAATGTCTTTTTATGAATCATTAGAAAGAAAAAATAGCTAGCTGAAGAAGGGAAATTTGAGGAGAGTATGTTGGGAATAAAGAAACCGTTTCACGTCTAATAGTGTAAGAACGATTATTATCCAACAATAAAATACGTTTACTTGGTTTTCCTCATACTCACCACACAGAAATAAGAGTATATAGCAAGGTTAATGGAATTCCTGTCCACCAAGTACCCCTTGAATTCAATAAGGCAATCAATTTGAGGTCTACTTTTTGTATTCACATTTTTAACCTGTCAACCATCAAGTCCTCAAAGCACATTGGATCCTTCATAGCCTCCTAGTCAAATCCCTCATTTCTCAGAATGTGAACAGCAATATAATCGTTAAATATTTGCCAGTTTTCATTACACTAGCTTCCTTTTCATTTTCTCCCATTTAAGACTTTCAATCCTTGAATTCTATGTTCTGGATCCTTTGCTTATTAATAAAACGCCTGTCAAAAATGGTATGTTTTCAAATTTCAAGTTGGGAGTCCTACTCAGATGGCTCCCAAATTTCTTCAAATTTTACATACACATTCAGGCCTGAGTTTTCGACTTATTCGTGGTACCTTTTGGATATCCTGCCACCTGCTTCAAATCAACATTTCCAAAACTAATATATTTTTCACCAATTGTTCTGGATTTCCGTCTCCATCATCACGGTTCTCTTACTCTACAGAACAGTCTTGTTTTGACTCATAGTCAGTAAACATATTCTATTTCCAATTTTGGGGAAGGGAATTTTTCTCATCCATTTTTTGTTTTTGAACACTGTAGCCTCCATGCTGATTTACTTCAATCCACTCTGCTCTGAGTTTCCCAACTCTCCAAGATCTTAGTATGGCCAACCCTTAAATATGTACTAGTTCTCAATCTGCCACTCATACTATTTTTTTTTTTTTTTGGCATCACTGCTCTCTGGTGGGCGTGAGGGGCCCAGCCTTGCTGCTGGAGAGCTGCTGCTAGATTTGAACCGCCAAGTCAGTGGGCCGCAGCCCCTCACTCAATCACTATGCCCCAGAGCTCAGCCCCATAATATTCTCTATTGACCTGGTATCTCTCTAGTCCTCATATATAATCTCTGTCCCAGTTACACGTCATAGTTCCAACCATAGATGATGATTTCTTTTATCTGTTTTTGGGCATCACTGCCCTCAGGTGGTGGGAGTAGGTGGCCCAACCTTTGCTCTGTGGAGTTGGAATTGAACCTCCATCCCAGTGGGACACAGTCCCGTGCACAACCACTACGCCACCGGGGCTCAGCCCCATAGAAGACGATTTCAACGAATACAGCTACTCTACAAACTCAAAACCTGTAACCCTAATACCCAACTTTTCTCCAATCTTTTACTACAGTACTTCATTGCTTATATTTTATCGCTAGTTATGAAATGCTTGCACAAGATTCTCCACTTATTTCCAATGTTCTACTTGCTGGACTGATTGAATTCCTTCGTCTCAACTCACAAAGACTCCCTTATCCCCTCAACATCTCAAGATGGTTTTTACAATCAATTCTATTTGTGGCATAAAGATCTGTAAGTTTTCTTAAACTCATTTTCTGAAGAAACTTCAAAGCACAAGACAATAACTTACTAATCTGTGTAGTGTCAAATTTTATTAATGAGTTACCATAAGACATTAAATTTGGTAACTTATGGCTGAGCCCCGGTGGCGTAGTGGTTTGCGCGGGACTGCGGCCCACTGGGATGGAGGTTCGATTCCAGCTCCACGGAGCAAAGGCTGGGCCTCCTACTCCCACCACCTGAGGGCAGTGATGCCCCCCAAAAAAAACAAAAACAAAAAATTTGGTAACTCACAATAAGTTTACCCCAAAAAAACAAAACAAAACAAAAATTTGGTAACTCACAATAAATTTAGTATTCAATAAGAATTCTAAAGTACAACAAAGTGCTATACATAGGAAGAAATGGTTAAAAAAAAAAAGGTATCTTAAAAGTAACATTTGCAGTGATGCCCCAAAAACACACACACACACAAAAACCCAAAAAGCTAAAGTACCATTTGAAAATATAGTGTTAAATGGGCCATGTGTCCTGAAATTAATGGTCAGTGCTACCAATGTGCATACTCTTTAAGCAGTTTAGAACAGAATTCTAAAGTATACTTCCTAAACACTCATAAAAAGTAGCATAAGATAGTCTACATTACACAGTGCTATACTTTAAAGCATTCACTACAAAATTTTGTCAGGGTCAATAATTTCCAACAGCAATACTACAGTAATTCATATTACAAGGCCTGGTTTTTCTCTAAACATCTCATTCCCACAAATGATGAGTTATATAGAGGGGGGAAAAAGTTATATAGAGGGAAGCTACACAGTAAAATCTCTTTTACACACACACACGAAGCTACATAGTAAAATCTCTCTCTCTCTCTCTCACACACACACACACACACACACACACACACACACAAAACAGAGCAAAGGCTAAAATTTTCTTTTCTTCCAGAATTTATTGTATGCACGAACACTTCACAAGTTTTAAAAAGTCTGTACACTTCACAAGACAGTATAAACTAGTCACAATCTGCTAGATACAATACACATCAGGACATTAATAACAGCCCTTAACTGCTGCCCTAAAACAGGCAATTGGGCTACTTCTACTCTCTGACAGAGTTTCCAGCTCGTCACGTGGCCCTGGTGTCAATTCTTCTGTTCCTTCCACTTGTCTGAATTTGGGCCCAAGAGCCCAAGCTCCATCTTGTTCACTTTCATTCAGTTTCAGCACAAAGGTTGTTCTCTGAAGCCTCTGAAGTCACTTCTTCATCTTCATATCTGCTTCAATGGCACAGCGTCGCCCCCTGGTTCCCCCATCCTAGATGGCAGGCAGATAAAGAAAGGGCATGAGGGAGCTGGTTAGGATGTCCCAGAAAAGGTGCAACATGAAGAATACTGGGATTTGGTTTGTTGGGGGAGGGCAGAGAGCCAGCAGAAAAATCCAGGGACATGAGGGGGCATATTTGTCTTGCTAAGGATTTTAGAGCACATAGTAATTTGTGAGCGGAACTGTCTGAGTATCTTACTCATGCCCACCAGAGGTTGCTGGAATTCATGTGGGGGTCCCAGAGAATGACTATGAGTGATCCCACCCAGTGCCCAGATTGTGTGCAAAGGAACAGAAAGCGTGAAAGGTGGGAAGAGTTAGAAAGGGCAGTGGGAAGCGAGGTTCTTGGCTAACGTACCTGTCCAGCTGTTGGTCCCTATAAGAAAGGCCTTTCCTGCAGACTGACCCTGGCACTAGTTCCCTAGCACCTCCTGACAGTTGCTTTCCATGAGATCAGGGCAATCAGAAGGCTTCTTTCCATCTGCTGCTCTCTCCCTGCAGCCCAGCTCCTTCATCCTGTGCAATAATTTGCTGTCTTCAATAGATAAAAGTTAGATACTATTAACCAGCCTTGCAACAGTCAGCCAAGTGCTTGGGGATCCCAGAGTCACTGTTGCAGCCAATGAGAAAGAACAGGAGATTACAGTGTTCTGTCTGGTACAGTCTAGGGGTCTGTACACAAGATGAACTAGTGAACACTTTTGCCGGGCCAGGCCATTTTCACACTTCTAATATGCAAGGATTCTAACATGCTTGGAATTCAAGAACACAAGTTGCCTGAGAGGCAACACTAAGAATAAAAATACCACCTTGTGTGGTCTAACACTTTTTAAAAATATTTTTTAACAGCCATTTCCATACCGAGTATCTCATTTCATTCTCACATCATCCCTGTAAGGTAGACTGGACAGGTACCCTATTACCTCTATCACACAGATGAAATAAGGCCCCAATAGATTACCCAATGAGTTCACAAAGAGTAGTTTTCTAGCCTGCTGCCCCTTTCACTGTATCATGCCTTACTGCCCCTAATGAGCAACACTCAGAAGGTCATTTAACTCATGCAGGAAAAGAACGCAAGTCTTTAGGCCAGTCCTACAGTGTTGCTAATTTTGGCCAACCACTTACTGTATGTGGTGGTCATTGCTATTGAAATCTTGTATTTTACTGAGTTTGTTAGGCAGCAGTCTTGCAACATAATTTAGGAGAAAAGAAGAACTATGTGCCAAGTATCCACCAGTATAAGAAATATATATATATTTTTTGGGGGGGGCATCACTGCTCTCTGATGGGAGTAGGAAGCCCAGCCTTGCTTCTGGAGAGCTGCTGCTGGATTTGAACCACCCCAGTGGGCCGCAGTCCCGCACACAACCACTACGCCACAGGGGCTCAGCCCTGAGAAATACTTTTAAGAGCCAGCTTAGTAGCTGCTGCTCTCTACAACCTTGTTTGTAAGCTAAGAGTTAGCAACAACAGGTGGAGTTAAGAAATGTGGGGCAGATACACCCTAGATTCTTTTTTTTTTCTTTTTTTTGGGGGGGCATCACTGCTCTCCGGTGGTGGGAGTAGGAGGCCCAGCCCCACTGCTGGAATTGAACCTCCGTCCCAGTGGGCCGCAGTCCCACACACAACCACTACGCCACCGGGGTTCAGCCCCACCCTAGATTCTTTACCCCTCAATACCTCATTTAGTCCAGTAACCTCATAAACAGTCTCTACCCAGTCCCCACACACACACATGCAGCAAGAACAGGAATGCAGAAGAACAGACAATTTCTTATCCAGTGACTTAGACACTGAAGCCAATGCCACAGTCTGCATGTTGGATTTCCCTCTGCACCCACCCCCAGAGGAGCAGAGCATCTTTATGGCAACACCACCCCTTGCAGCCATTCAATACTTACAAAGAGAGAGAGAAGGAAGGCAGGAGAGCCCATGGGGACACTGTCCTGTTAGAGGACAAACAAACACTGATCAGGTTCCACGGAAACTCTCAGCCACAAGCACCCCAAACCTCAAGACAGAGACACAAGCACCATACACACAGACAAAATTTTAAAACTCAAGAATAAGAGGAAAGAGATCCAAAAGCAATCTGGCCATGTGTCTCTGGAACAGAACCTGGCAGCCTCCAACAGCTACAAGCTATTTCCCCCACCTCGAGAACATTCTCCCAGAGGCATTAATAATTCATTCGCTCAGCTCATAGTTTCTCCTGTGTGAATGTGCTCTGAGCCACAGCAGGTTTCTTCAGTGTTTGAAGTAAATAATCTCCATGCTAAGAGGAGAATGCCAGGTATTTAAGTGGGGCGCAGCCTCCATAACACCCGGATACCTGAATAGTCTTCACAGGTTAACCTCTTAAGTTTTCCAGAGATCTTTGATTTTAAATTGCCAAGATCTTAAAAGACCAATGTGTCTGTACAACACTGAAAGGTACAGCACATGCCTGGCATAACAAAACAGAAACAGCTCTTGGAAGCTTCAGACTTCTCTCAGTAGAACACTGGCCAACAGGCTCTTTCCTCTCTTCTCACCTTCTCTGAAGAATCCTGTTTACGGGTAGAATCTCTCCCTCGAAGACTTTTAGCACTGATCCCAGATTCAGATGTTTGCATAATCAACTGCGTAGCCAGGAATTGCTGCAGGGAAAAAAGGAGGTCCAAGCAATCTGACTGAGTAGGGAAAACTTAAGATACTTTAAGCTTTATGATTAGAACTGTACATGGTAATCTTCTGCAAACAGCACTCGGTATTTATTTGAAAGTTCACTATGTTAATTCCCCCCTCACTATATTAGATTTTAACTCCAGTTGTCACAGACATTTTAAAGAATTCTGAAAATCTCAAATGATCCTAAATGTTTGTGTATAGTAACAAACGCTCTACACTCTAAAAATGAGAACAAGGGTAACAAGTGGATGAACTAAATATCATTAAGCAGTTTAATGTATCTGGCTATCTCTGCAACAATAACTAACATTTCTTCAAGTTCGATCTCCCCAAGAGTAGTCACCCTTGCAATTACAGCATAGTATGTTATCTGCAATGAAAGAGTAAGAAGAAATTATTTGTCAAATGATTATAATGTACCAATTCTAGCATAAATTTAAAGCTAATATATTCATCATTTTAGAAATAAGGTGTAGCACAACACATTGCTCTTATAAGGTCTTTCTCATCATGGTCTTTTAATTCCCCAGAAATGATTTGAATATATCTATGTAAACCAGGTGCCTGTGACCTACCAAGAAGATTCGATAGCTTGCTGAAAATTCCAATGATTGACATCCTTGAAGGGGTAGAAAAATGCAAACACTGCACATGAGACCCTAAAACAAGGAGGTTGGTCCATTTTGTCATCCCACTAAGCTTCAAAGAACCCATACCAGAAGCAAAAAGAGGGACCTCACTATCATCAAGAAAGAAAAGCTACAAGTGGAGCATGTCCTTTGGACCTGGGATCCCTGTGTTGATAGCCTCCCTCCTAGACCCAGTACCAGAGATGATGAGAGAGGGTGAGAAGCAGTGTCAAAGAATGGATGGCAGGCTGAGCCCCGGGGGCATAGTGGTTGTGCGCGGGACTGCGGCCCACTGGGATGAAGGATCAGTTCCAGCAGCGGCTCCACAGGAGCAAAGGCTGGGCCTCCTACTCCCACCACCAGAGGGCAGTGATGCCCAAAAAAAGAATGTATGGCAGTGAGGCAGTGAGAACCAGGTGGCCGGCAAGAGATGGTCCAGGTGGTTACCCAGCTCACAGTGAGAGAGCTGAGCATCTTCCGTCCAGTGCTTACAGGTGGAGTGGAGTTCCTGTGTATACTTTTCTGTGGAGCTAAAGATGATATAGCACTTCCTATTGTGGGGCAAAGTCTGGGGGGCCACAAGAAGTCCAAGGGACTGTCCTGACGAAATGTATCCTGAGTTGTTTGATTCTGAATTGTAATTTGCGACTTCTCTGCGTTCCATATGGCCATTGCAATGAGATTTTTTTTTTTTTTTTTAAGGCATCATTGCCCTCAGGTGGTAGGAGTAGGAGGCCCAGTCTTTGCTCCTAGGAGCCGGAATTGAACCTCCATCCCAGTGGGCCGCAGTCCCGCGCACAACCACTACGCCACTGGGGCTCAGCCTGCAATGAGATTTTGCAAAGAGGTAGAGTGCCATGGGAGAGCCAGGTGGTATCAGAACTGGTAAAAAGAGTAGAAAAAACAGTATGTCTGACCTCAGCTTCATAAGAATCAGCTGTAGGCTAATGGTGATTCTCTCTCCTTCAAACACCTCTGCCATGCGTTTTTTTAAAAAATTTTTATTTTTATTTTTTGACATCATTGCCCTCTGGTGGGAGGAGGAGACCCAGCCTTGCTCCTGGAGAGCTGCTGCTGGATTTGAACCACCAACCCAGTGGGCTGCAGTCCTGCACACAACCACTGTGCCACCAGGGCTCAGCCTGCCATGACTTTTAACATAAGGAAACGGAACATACTTGTTCAAGAAAAGAGGAAAGAGTCTCCCTACAACTCTTTTACCAACCACAGAAAACCAGTATGAATTAAGCAAGAACAAAATCTTATGCTCCTGTGTTCCTGACTGGCTATTTCAAGGGGAAATCATAGCACCCCTTCTGATCAACACTATGCAATTTTCCCTTCAAGTAATTTCATTTCATCCGTGCTAAAACACGCAAGGTTCTAAAGTACCTGGATCTGCTCCAAGACATCACGCTGCATCTCCACTGCCATGTGATAGACATCATGGTCGGAGCTATTGTACATCACAGCGTTCTGAAACATCAGCATGATGTCACGCTGAAACTCAGCTGTGCTGCGAATGAGTCCATTTTCAATGTTTTTCTTAATAGTTGACAAATCCATAGGCCTAGAAGAGGAATGGGGTAAACGGCCATAAGAAAAGATAAGAAAAGTCAAACCTTTCATCTCTGATACAGTCACCATGTATCATTTCTCATATTTTTTTTTGGGGGGGGGGGCATCACTGCCCTGGTGGTGGGAGGAGGAGACCCTGCCTTGCTCCTGGAGAGCTGCTGCTGGATTTGAACCACCAACCCAGTGGGCCACAGTCCCGTGCACAACCACTATGCCACCGGAGCTCAGCCCTTCTCATATATATCTTTGGTACCAGCTACGAAGACTCAACTCACGAATCCCACCCCACTGCCCCTAAATATACTTATCATCCTCTGCGGGGGAGGAAGCATGAGGGAAGGAGTCAGTCTGTATAATTTAACCACTGAGAAAAGTACAAAAAAAAGTTAACTCTCTTAGATTATCAGGTTATTATATAGGTATACTGATTGGAATGGTAGGCTAGCACTTGAACATCCTTAAAAACAAAAAAATTAAAAAAAAAACCTCCTGCCATCCAGTCAGTTCTGACTCAAAGCAACCCAGCAGGACAGGCAAGAAATGCCCCCTAGGGGTTTCTGAGACTCTTTTTTTTTTTTGCCTCACTGCCCTCTGGTAGTCGTGGGAGCTACCCAGCGCTGCTCCTGAGAGCCGCAGCTGGATATGAACCGCCAAGGCTGCACTCAACCACTTCCCCCACCGGGGCTCAGCCCGGGACTCACTCTTCACAAGTGTACACAACCTTGCTGCTCTCTAGAGCAGCGGTTCTCAACCTGTGGATCATGAACTTTCACAGGAGTCGCCTGATTCATAACAGAAACAAAATGACAGGTATGAAGTAGCAATGAAAATAATTTTTATGGTTGGGGGGTCACCACCAAATGAGGCACTGTATGAAATGATCACAACATTAGGAAGGTTGAGAATCACTGCTCTAGAGTGGCTGCTGGTTTCAAACTGCTGACCTTGTGGTTTGAAGCCCAATATCATCTTTAGTCATATAAAAACATTTGAAAAGGGCTGAGCCCCGGTGGCGTAGTGGCTGTACCCACTGGGATGGAGGTTCAATTCCAGCTCACAGGAGCAAAGGTTGGGCCTTCTACTCCCACCACCAGAGGGCAGTGATTAAAAAAAAAACAAACATTTGAAAAACAAATTTTTTTTTGTTTTTGTTTTTTTTGGGGGGGCATCACTGCCCTCTGGTGGTGGGAGTAGGAGGCCCAGCCCCACTGCTGGAATTGAACCTCCGTCCCAGTGGGCCGCAGTCCCGCGCACAACCACTACGCCACCGGGGCTCAGCCCTGAAAAACAAATTTTTGCATTAAATGAACTAAAAATTCACTAAAACTGGACATGCTTTTGGTTTGCATTAAAAAAAAAATCATTTTATTGAGGCTCATACAGCTCTTTTCACAATACATCCATTTATCCAATGTATCTTGTACATTTTACATGTATTGCCATCACTTTTTTTTGGGGGGGGCATCATTGCCTCTGGTAGTCGTGAGAGCTACCCAGTGCCGCCCCTGAGAGCCGCCGCTGGATTTGAACCGCTAAGCCCACGGGCTGCAGTCTCGCACTCAACCACTTACGCCACTGAGGCTCAGGCCCTGTTGCCATCATTTTTTTAAAAAATCATTCTATTGGGGGCTCATACAGGTGTCATCACAATCCAAACATTCATCCATTGCGCCAAGCACATTTGTACATATGTTGCCAACATCATTTTCAAAACATTTTCTACTTCAGTCCTTCATATCCTCATTCCCCCCCCCTCCTTTCTTCTCTCCCGAACCCTTGTTAATTTATAGATTATTATTTTTTCATGTCTTACACTGACCAATGCCGCCCTTCACTCACTTGTCCATTGGGCTAGACAACTTATAAATCATGTAAGTTAGCATGCTAGACAGACCACAGCTTACCTCTGTACAATGCTATGGTAGCCAGGTGCTATGTCATCTGTTACAGGTTGCAGGAAAACATTGGCGTACCTATCCAAAAAAATTAAGATCCAATTATCAACCTACTCTCCAAAAGTTTATGTGAGGGAACTTGATCAAAGTAGGTGAAGGGTTTAAGAACTATCGCTAACAGTCCCAAAGAAGCCTACTTGGCCGTATCTGTCACCACCAATGAGGAGCAGCAGGAGAAAATGTTTTTACTGGATTGGAAACATTCACTCACCGATGATTAGCTGCAGCTCTCCAAACCAGCATGATAGCTTTCTTCCATATTTTCTGTGCCTGAATTGCCTCCTGATCCTCGCTACAGACAGAGCTGAAGGGAAAGAGGTAAAGGGGTCTCACTAGATATGTATAGAAAGTCCTAATATTTCTTTACTAGCGCTGTACCTCCCACCCAATTAAAGTTGCTCTATGTTACATGCCCTCAGATTGATACCCACTCATGGTGGTATCACCTGACTGTAGAATTACCCCTGCAGGGTTTTCCAGGCTGAAATCTTTGTGAGAGATCATCAAAGCTTTCTCCTGAACAAGTCCTTATGCTTCCTGTCAACTTTTATCCCAGGCCTCCAACCCCAAATGAAAAAAAGCTGACTAGAGAAAAGATCCCCGTCTACTTCTTATTCTCAGTGTCTGACTTCCAAGAAAGAGTTCCAGATACTCACAACTGTGAAGAGGCGGGGCTGCTGGGGATGGAGTCTGCCAGTGTGTGGGACTGCAGTGTAGCATTGTGGATACTAAACCCATCATCACTCTCACTCACAGGAGGCTCGTTATCCATTTCTGACAAATAGCCTTCCCCTTGATCTTCTTCCTTGGGCTCCTCTAGGCTGGCTGCTTCACTGACTCCATCTTCCTCCTCCTCATCAGCAGTGGCATCCTTAGATACAGTGTGCTTCAGTCAATGAATGCAAGCCAAGCTAGCTAAACGTGTCTGTCTCACGGATTAGTGCACTTTAGAATGGCCTCACACTGTTTCCTGACTGAGCCCCCTATCACTCATACTGCCAACTACTTACAGACACCAATGGACCGAGAAAGGTAATTTAGAACCTGGGCAAAGGATAAAGCCCAGGTTCTTTGTAAATAGGAGGAGGGGGGAAAAAAAAAGCTACTTACTTAAGGCTAAGCTAAAGATGCGTTCCTTCTTTCCCCTTGCTCTTGAGAGGAACTCTGACCCTGGGTACAAAGTTATCAAAAATAGTTTTTACTTTGTGTCTTCTCTGATGGAGCAAGCTCACACCACACTTAGTTTCTGTTACGGCTACATCAGTAATTCTAAAGATACAACTTTGTGTGATTCTCTTTTAATAATCTTACTATGATTTCCCTCCCTGGCTCTCATATTCCACTTCTCTCTATATCATCCTGGGTTCCTCAATGTAACTCAATGTAAAGAAAGGTCCGAACGATGTTCAGTAATGCAGACAACACATTTTGCCAGTGTGCTCCCACTATGCCTGACTACCTACAACTCCTTTTCTCCATCCAACTCCTTAATCAGGCTCAGCACTAAGAAAAAAGATGTGAGTTTACTGACATTCATTATGAAGGTGGTGCTACAGGGGAAATCTAGCCACATGGCAAGACGGAAAAAGAAAAGTCTGAAATACCTTTATCTGGCTTCCAAATATAGTCTCTGATTCTTCTTTCAATGAGTCTGCAGAGGAGAGAGAGACTACCTGAAGATTTTTCCACCTGAGCCTTCCCCTTCCTATGGACCATAATCTGCTGCAGCTCTCCCTTTCCATGCTGACCTGTTCTAACTCCTTTGCTTGCCCGCAACCCACAATCCCTCAGAAGTCAAAGCACACTTCTCAAGTTAGTTACAAGGTAAAGATTTTCATGTCTGGTTATTTACCTGACATTTCAAACTTGTGCTGAGTCTCTGCCTCTAAAGGATCTTCAATGGGATTTGAGCCATGTGATGGAGACAATATGCTTTCAGGAGATGCCTGAAGACCAAAGAGAACATATACCCTAAGGACGGGTAAACCACCAAGGCTCCACAATTGTATTCTTCAACGAGAATGAGAACCACAGAAGATATTCTAAGTCCTACTCCTGTAACATACTTCTAACGGTCACCTTGACAGGACTAGGATCACAACCTGTGGGCTTTGGAAAAAACAGAACTGGAGAATGTAATGAAAACCTAAACTGTCACTTTTTTTTTGGGGGGGGGGGGGGGGGGGGGGGCCATCACTGCCCTCTGGTGGTCGTGGGCACTACCCAGTGCTGCTCCTGAGAGCCGCTGCTGGATTTAAACCGCCAAGCCCGCCAGCCGCAGTCCCACACTCAACCACTTACGCCACCGGGGCTTAGTCCAACTGTCACTTTTTGACTTAAGATATATAACCCCTCCTACTCCCACCGCTGGAGAGCAGTGATGCCCAAAAAAACAAAACAAAACAAAAGATATATAACCCTTCACCCTTTCCCATCCGTACTCCATACCTCTGTCTTCACGGTGGTGAGGGGAGTCTCCTCGCCTTTCCCACCGGAAACATCTGCTTCGGTCATCTCTCCAGTTGCAGTACTTCTGGGATCTTCGTCTAAGTCTTGACTCCTAAGTTCTGGTGGCTCCATACTTGTGATGGGGACGACCCCAGCTACGATTTCAGCCCCTGACATGCCTTGCTCTGGTTCCGTAGGCTCCACCTTGATTTCAACGCTGGATTCTCTCATGTTCACCAATTCATGGATTCCTTTGTTTTCTGTTTCCTCAAAGTCCAGTCTCTCTTGCTTGACGGTCATCTCGGGTGCAGGGAGCGGCACCGGCTTCTCCCGTTCCTGTTGGATAGGGTGCTCCCAAGGCCCAGGCAAGGATTGAGGATCATCGTTCTCTTCACAGAATGACAGTGCTGCTTCCACTGCTGCGACATCCAACACTTCAGGATGATCATCTACCTGTCCATAAACACAGACTATTGAAGTCACAGAAGGAAACCCACCTCCTTCAATCCTAGAAGCATCAAATGAGATGGCCTGAATTTGCCGCTTCTCTCTGCACCTCCTCCATGGACTGGAGGCAGCCAATAGATAAATACCTGTCCTGTACAAACCAGTGACACGGGATGGCTGAGGAGATGATGGGCATGTCAGTACCAAAAGGCTTTCTTTAGGAATATAGAGATGGAGAAGAGCGGGAGAGATTTGTGTGTGTGTGTGTGTGTGTGTGTGTGTGTGTGTGTGTGTGTGTTGGTTGGTCTGTTTGCTTCTTTCTTAAGTAACTCTCACTACTAGATGCAAGGAGAGAAGCCTATGTAAGACCTAAGGAAGATTCGTTTGGATTTTGCTGAATAGTTACCTTGTCCTCAATGATGGCAATGATATCTCCAACAGTCTCAAAGTCCAGTTCTTCACCTGTATAAGATACAGCAATATCCATCTTCTCAGCTAAATCTAAATCTTCCTTCCCATCGATGCTGGGAGCCTTTGATCCTCCAGGGGCCTCTGCCACCCCTGAACGAAAACACTCTTCTTTGATAGAATTGATGATCATGGAGATTTCATTGCTATCCATGGAAACAGTCACAGTATGTGGATCTCCCACAGTCTCCATAGGAACACAGGTGTCAGGCTGACTCACTTAATAAGAGGAACAGAAAAGCATCTCAGAATCGTATTAGATACCAAGTATTACATGGAGATCACATCAAAGCTGCACACAGATGTCAAGGACCCCAACAGTTTGGCTCAGAAAGTATTCCCTTTCCCCCCATTTTATTTTGAAAGGTGAGAATAACATTCCTTATTCCTATCTCATGTTTAAATGTTCCCCAAACACTTCAGTGCCCACCCATTTATTCTCACATCCTTGCTTTCTCTGAGGACATAGATGGCATACATCTATGGAGAACACAAAGCATCTGGACTGGACTCGATGCTCTTCTCGACCTTCCTCTGATTGAAGTTCAACATGAAATTTGGATCTAGTGGCTGCTCAGGGCGTGGGTCAGGGACGCACCTGAAGCTACACTCTCAGGAGTGGAGACAGCCGGAGCAGAGGATGGTGCTGGCAGCGCAGGCATCATGACAATGGTAGCCTGGGACACAGACTCTACAGGGGGTGGCACAAGTTTAACTGGAGGCTCACTGGCAACAGTAGTGAAGGAAGCAAGAGGTGTGGTGAACTGTGTAGGACCAGCTTCTAAAAGCCGGGAAAGAGTGGGAGCACCTAACAGACAAAGAGGTACACAAAATGAGGCAAGAAGAAAGCACATGAATAAGAAGCTACTTTAAGACTCAACCAAGAATTTTTAGTTTCAAAGGTTGGAAGTAACTCGTGCTGAATAAGCTATCTGTACCCTTACTTTCAACTATGTAAAAGCTAGTTCCTCCAAGTGAAGAGTGAGTCAAAACTCTAGAACATAAAACGTGTATGAAAACTGAGGAGCAATTTTTCTTTAGAGGAAAATTAAATTATAACAAACAACAACAACAACAAAACAGGTACAAATAAACCTGCTATTTCTGCCAAAGTTCAGCATTTGAATACTATTATCTAGTGGTTAAAACATAAAGTGCAAAGCTCATTTCCCTCACTTTTTCCACTTCATTTATTAATACATACTTGTGAAGTACACACTAACATTTGCAATATTTTTTTGGGGGGGGGGCATCACTGCTCTCCGGTGGTGGGAGTAGGAGGCCCAGCCCCACTGCTGGAATTGAACCTCCGTCCCAGTGGGACGCAGTCCCGCGCACCACCACTACACCACCGGGGTTCAGTCCAACATTTGCAATTAATAAGAGGAAACGGAGGTTTAAGAGTTGCAAATTCAATGGGTGCCAATCCAGTTCTCGGGTCCAAATCTTCTGTTCCTTTGTTATACAACCTCGGTTTATCATCTTTTTGTAATTTTTCAAGTCCCAGAAAAGCAACCATTAACTTCCTTACTTCCCTCCTCAATAACTATACTGTGGTCATACAGGGTTATCTTCAGGATGGAATGGATTTACCATCTGAAGCACTATGTGCAAAAGTGGATAAGCATAGCTCCCCGATTGAAGTTTAAGGCTAGGACTGACAATTGCTTAGTATGAACTGCTGGGAAACCCAGAGCAGTCAATGCTATGGCCGACATCTCTGAAGTAGACAGGGGAAACTGGGACTTACCTGAGGCCGCGGGGGAGGCTGCCACAGTGTTGGGTGTTTGGTGCATCTCCCCACCATGTATCACAGGAAGCACCCCGCCTACCTCCAGGAGGACACCTGTACTGTTCAGGTGGCCAGAAGTCACAGCCATGTCATTCTCACTGACCTACCAGGCAAGAATAGAGGTGAAGGCTACACTCCAGGTTTCCATTGCTACCACTTCCTAAAAAAAGGGTCAGCAGTTGACCAAACTTCATGGAAACTAACAAAATTCTTTCAGACCCAAGGGAAATTCTAAACTATAATTTTCAAACTTTTTAGACAAGAGTTTTCTAGGGAAGACAACCAAAATAATTGCGGTTCAGATACCTGAGAATCCAAGGAGATGATCAACTTAGTGTGTGTGTGTGTGTGTGTGTGTGTGTATACATGTATATATATATATATATATATATATTTTTTTTTTAATTCACAATTAACCAAGAGACTTTCCTCTTTTGAACTTTTTTCCCCCATGTCATATTTTAGGTCCCAGGCACTCCCTTCCAAGTACTAAATCGCCACAGCTCTCAAACACCCACAGAAGTCTCCATACCAGTCTGGGGCTAGTAGGCAGGAGGCTGCCCTTCTTCAAGAGCTCTGACAGCAGAGGGGAGGGGGGTGGAGTTGCTTTCTGTCCAAGCATCTTTTTCTGGGGTGAATCATCTGTTATTGGGGTCATGGGGGCTTCTAAGGGTGCAGAGCCTGGAGGAAGGGTGTCAGGAATCCCAGGAAACGAGGTGACTGGGGTACTCGGCAAAGTCCCAGGGGTTACCTAAGAGACAACAGAGAACCTTTATCTGATTTCTCAAACTCGAGAAGGTTCCCTACTAATCTGGATGGGTTAATGTGTCTAACTATTACTTTTTTAGTCCTGAATGGAACTACCCAGAAACCCTCTAGCCTTCTTGTTATCAGCTGTATCTTTTTCCCTCTGCAAGTTTTTCTATCCCGCCCACTCAAACCCATAATGACCCAATCATTCCACAAATTTATACAACTCCTATCCACTATCAAGACTGTATTTATAAGGAAACTATCCCCTATTTTAACAGGAATGTCGTAAGACTAGTATACTCAGGAAGCAAATTCTTAGCATCGTCTTTTACCTAATTTTCTAAAGGTTCAAACCTTAATGTTTTTAGGTTCACTATTAAGTTAGCAAGCACAGTAAATTAAATTTTTAGCATTCAGACCAAGAGAAGAAGTTGTCTCTAAGCCTGAAGTGGTTTCCTCATCATTCAGCTCTTTGCTGGCTCTTTGCCCCTCTGTTGGTCAATTTCTGAGGATGAAAATACACTCACCCCCGAAGTTGCCTCTTCCATAGTGGCTGAAGTCAAGTCCCCAAGTGGATAATCACCTCCTGGGGAAGCAGAACCTATAGGAGATCGGACCATCACTGTTGGTAACCTCCGAGGGGGTGTTTTTACAGCTTGGCGAGCTAGAACAGAAAGAAAACAGTATCTAATTTTTCAGAAAACAAAAAGAAACTTTACTCTGCTGTTCAGTAACAAGTTAAGTAGGGGTGTCACATGACCAAAAACATCATTTTATGTTTGAAGTTCCCCTTAATCACTTCTGGGAGATAAAACTTTTTTTGTCTAATGTTTCCTAAGAGCATTTCTATGTCATCCCTAAACAGTTGTTTACCATACAAAAGGTCCCAGAATGACAGATAACTGATCTTTGACAAAGGGTCAGAAAACACTAACTGGTACTGGCCAAATGGGACCGCTAGATGAACAATGAAAAAAGATCTACACCTCATCCCATTACAAAAATGAACTCAAAATGGATCAAATTAGAACAGATCTATAAAGAGTGTCAATGGGATAATAGGGCAACTGGAAGGGCCTTAATATATGGTATAAACATACTATCAAACATAACGAAGGCAACCCACAACAGAACACAAAGCACATGACTGGTATGTAAAAATAAGACACCTAGGGCTGAGCCCTGGTGGCGTAGTGGTTGTGCGCAGGACTGCGGCCTATTGGGACGGAGGTTCAATTCCAGCAGTGGGGCTGGGCCTCCTACTCCCACCACCGGAGAGCAGTGATGCCCACCCCCCCCCCCCCCCCAAAAATAAAGACACCTAGCTGCATCAAAAGGTTTCATCAAGAGTTAAGAGAATCCATAGAATTTTTGTCAATGACACTGGGAACAAATTCCAAAGTCTATAGAAAATTGCCTCACTTCAACAAGACAACCACAAATGATCCAATTAAAAAAGGGCAAAGGACACAAATGATTCACCAAAGATGACCTTCACATGGCCAACAGAACATGAAGAAATGATCACAATCACTAGTCTTCAAAGAGATGAAACCAAAACAATGAGATGCCACCTTAAACCAATGACAATGAGAAAAAGCAATAAATAAAAAATCAGAAAGTAACAAATGCTGGACAGGAGCATACTGAGAGATTGCAATCCTCATACACTGCTGGTATCAAAACATATAACCACTGGGAAATTGACATGGTGCTATCTCAAACAAGTGAAAGTGGAAATTCCATATAACCCAGCAATCCCTCTGTTGGGTATATACCCTACAGCAATAAGAACCATAACACGAACAGACATGTTTCCCTACGCTCACCTCAACACTGCTCACAACAGAAATAAATGAACAGGTCTCGCTGGTTCCCTCAATCTTTGGCTCCCGAGAATCCCTCAATCTCTCTAAAGGCTTACTAAAACATTATGCTTGACATCTTGTTGCCCAGTCCTTTGTCTCTGACAAGCCAGCTCAAAGTCTAGTGGAAGCTCAGCTGAGCTTTTTCTAAGAGATTCTCCACATTAAGGAATATTTTTATACTGGTAAGAAATGAGTGTGCGAGGGGAAAGTATGAAAATAAATTGCAACTAATGAATTCTATGTTGCAAAACTAGTTTCCAACTGTCATTAACATGCATTATTAGAGCCAACTTCTAAACAGTCATCAGTTTTCATTTACCCTGATACGCAGCATCCGTAGCCTTCCTCTTTACTTCAGCTTCCTCTTCCTCCAGTTTCTTTTTCCTAAAGAGGGAATTTAAAGGCCAGATGCCAATAAGCTTTACTTCCTTCACAGTCCAATTTTCTCGCCAAGAAAAGTACTGCCAGCCTAGCAACTCTCGGGGGAAAAGTCCCCAACAGTTCAGGGGCATTTTGATATACTACTAATTCCCAGTTCTTCACCCAAACAAATATTTTTTAAGTTAGACCTGATTTTCATTCCCATAGAAATGTTCCATCACATTACCCTCTAGGACTTATTCCCCACTCCCAGCCACAACGCTACTCAACAAACGTTTTCTTTCCAGAATCAGCCTCTTCTAAATGCATTGCAAGTCGAGGAAAACCAATTACTGGAGGGTGGAGAAGGGTAGGAGTTAGAAAAGCACAGAGAGAAGAACAACATAATGTAACCCACATTGCAATGTCATTGCAGAGCTCATCCAGCCTGCTGTCCATGTGTCCGGCTTGAATTAATTCTGCATCTCTTTTCAGTCGTCTGTAAGGAGAGAGGTAGTAGTGGTTTTTTAATCTGCTAGTTAGACAAATTCTGATCAGTGTCATACAGTTGCACCTTTTCACTCTCTCTCAAATCATTTGGTATTCTTTCTGTGAAGTACCTATATTTTTCTTGGGTTTCTTTTATGACTTTCTTTAGTTCCTCCACTCGTTCAGCAGTCAGTTTCCGAACAATGACATCCTCGACAGTTTCCACTACTTCCCCCTTTTCACCCCGTTTCCGTCTGGGGGGAACAAAGAGAAAAAAACTTACACGTTAGAATGAGGGGATATTTAATTCTCTTTATTTTCTACCACCTAATCAAAGATAAGTTCTGCCACACTTTTATTACCCATTTATATAAATCAACCGTCCTCAGTAACCGCTCTCTACAGATTTAGCTGCAAACATTAGCAAATATCTGGCATGGTACTCACTTTGGGGTCTCTGTGGTCTCTAGAAGTTCTGAATACTGAGAGGCACAATGCTAAGGAAAAAAGCGAAAATATAATGAGCAAACATGGAAAAGAACGTCTTTTCAAGGTTTTAACAAAAACAAAATTATATGTTAGGTGCGAGTGATATCTACAGGATAAATTACTATTCAATCAAATCAATTCAAGATACAGAACGTTCCCAATTTATAATGACGTGTTTTTTTTAAAAGGTCATTTTAATGGGGACTCTTACAACAATTCATACATCAACTGCATATAATGGAGTTGTACACCATTGTAAGATACTTAAAAAAAAAAAGTCTCATTACTATTATCTGTATCTGTAAAAATCCGGTCTTTGAGAATTAAAAACATTGTATCTGAACATCTGTAAGTGAAGATCTGAAAATCACAACTTCAGCAAATGACATGGCACAATAATGTGTGAAGTAAAAA
Organism: Nesogale talazaci; assembly: GCA_004026705.1. Taxonomy (NCBI): domain Eukaryota; kingdom Metazoa; phylum Chordata; class Mammalia; order Afrosoricida; family Tenrecidae; genus Nesogale; species Nesogale talazaci. Next base: position 5,050 of record PVJH01023163.1, on the reverse strand, counting down.
ACTAGGGATCCCTGTGCAGTTCCTACTTGAGTACACTGAATTCTTAGCTCGACTCCTTTTTTTTTTTTTTTTTGGGGGGGGGGTGGTGGTGGTTATCTCTGCCCTCTGATGGGAGCAGGAGGCCCAGCCTTGCTGCTGCTGGATTTGAACCTCCAACCCAGTGGGCTGCAGTCCCGCACTCAACCACTGCGCCACCGGAGCTCAGCCCTGAGTACATTGATTTCTTTTGGCTCGGCACACTCCTATTTTTCAATTGGTCCTTCACCAGGGGGTGCAAACTCCCCCCCCCCCCCCCCCCCCCCCCCCCCCCCCCGCAACCAGGTTGTCTCATAGAGACCACCGAGGGAAGGTTAAGCTCTCCCTGTGGGTCGAAGACTGCAACTCTTTACAGGTGTGGAACATCTCATCTTTCTCCAGAGAAGCATCTGGTAGCTTCAAAGTGCTGCCAGGCTACCTACCGCACCCCAGTGCTCCTGACTCAAGTGCACTAGGAGTCGAGAAACACTTGTCCTGAGTGCCAGGGCGAAAAAGGAGTCTTTTGACTCAGGGTGCACATGGGGGAGGAGACCACTTACTACTCAAATCAGTAGCAAGTAACTAACGAGTAATTGCCACATAAAGGGCACTGTGCTAAATGTTTTCATTTATGACTTCAATTAAATCTTTACAACTATGAAGCTACTCCATCTTACAAATGGGAAAACTGAAGCTCATGGTCCAGCCAGTTTTTAAAGGGTGGATTCGTATTCAAACCCAGACCTATCTAACTCCCAAGCTTAATTATCAGATACACTGACAAGTCTGTCAAACTTACACATAAGAATATACCGTTGGGAGCTGAGAGCCCCGGTGGCGTAGTGGTTGTGCGCGGGACTGCGGCCCACCGGGATGGAGGCTCAATTCCAGCAGTGGTGCTGGGTCTCCTACTCCCACCGCCGGAGAGCAGTGATGCCAAAAAAAAAAAAAAAGAATATACTGTTGGGCTGCGCCCCAGTGGTGTCGTGGTTGAGTGCGGGACTGTAGCCCACTGGGTTGGAGGTTCAAATCCAGCAGCAGCTCTTCAGGAGCAAGGCTGGGCCTCCCACTCCCACCAGAGGGCAGTAATGCCCAAAAATAATAAAAAAAAGAACATACTGTCAAAATGGTAGGAAAACAGAAAAAACATTCCGAACTATTCTCTCTGTGGTATGAATGCCTTGTTATATACCATAACTAAAGGACATGGCCTGAAAGAAAACCTACTTCTTATTTCAAACACTGCTCAAAATAACCCTTTTTCTTTTCAACTTACTTTTTGAGAGAACCAGTCTGGAGGGCGGCCAGGTTCTGCAAATGGCTTGATTGCTCTGCTAACTGATACCCTAACAAAAATGAGAGAAGTCTTATCAGACACCAAATCAAAGGAGGAAAAGGGCATGTTCAAAGTTCAAGGTTTTGAGGTTATAAAGAGCATTTTGTAATAAAAAATAGTTGCAAAATATTCTGGAATATTGGACTATGAAAAATAATACAACTACTTTAAAAAGTTATTTAGAGGGGAAGAACCATCGCTAAACAGCTTTTCTTGAGTGATAAAAGTATTAGAAACTAGTAAGCTATCATTTACTGGGGATGTCGATTTTGCTCTGCATTAGTTTTTAGAAAAGATTTGTCTTTTGAAAACCAACTTGTAAAACATTCTAGATCATCACCAACAAAAATGTTAATACCTTTTAACTGACTAATAGATCTTTGGAAATGTAAGGCAAGGAAACATCAACAAAGTATTTCATAATAATAATTATACTCAGAAAACGTGGACTCTAAGGGAACTTCCATAACAGGTAAAGGACATTTATTTTTTTGAAAAACAGGGCTGAGCCCCGGTGGCGTAGTGGTTGTGCGCAGGACTGCGGCCCACTGGAACAGAGGTTCAATTCCAGCAGTGGGGCTGGGCCTCCTACTCCCACCACCTGAGAGCAGTGATGCCCCCCTCCCCAAAAAAAAATAAAAAACTCACAGCTTACTTCACTCCTAATAGATCACTGACCCTATTTATAGAAAATGCCAAAGTAAACAAAAGAAAGCTACTATATCGAAATACATCCAGCAACGTTTCACGGTATATATCATCCAGCAAAAATTAATTGTGGGAAGGGGGGAACGGGGAGAGAAGGGAAAAAAATGAAAAGCTGATGTCAAGGGCTTAAGTAAAAAGCCAATTTTTGAGAATGAGGGCAACAGATGTACAAACGTGCTTGACATACAATGGTTGTTAAGAGTTGTATGAGCCCCCAGTAAAATGATTTTTAAAAAAAGCAAGAAATATTTTACAATATGTAAAAATAAAACAATTAAATTTAGATATACCTGCAACTAAAAAAAAAAACTAGTTGTTTCGGGCTGAGCCCTAGTGGCGTAGTGGTTGTGCGCGGAACTGCGGCCCACTGGGACAGAGGTTCAATTCCAGCAGTGGGGCTGGGCCTCCTACTCCCACCGCCGGAGAGCAGTGATGCCCACAAACAAAAAAACAAAAAAACTAATTGTTTCTATATATCATTAGTAGACAATTCAAAGAGTAAATTAAAAGAAATTGCATTTATAAAGAGCCTTAAAAGAGAAATGAAAAGTAAATTTAATCAAGTATGTAAAATACTTGTACACTAAATCTATCCACTGTTGAATTAAATTAAAACTCAAAGCTCACTGCAGGGGCAAAGGCTGGGCCTCCTACGCCCACCACCAGAGGGCAGGGATGCCCCAAAAACAACAACAAAAAAAGCTCACTGCAATGGAGTCAATTCTGAAAGTCCTAAAAGCATTATGTTCATGGATTGAAGTAAAATGTCAATACTTCTTTGCATGTACATACAATGGAACCCCCATCAAAACCTCTAAAGCCATTTTGTACAGAAATGATTGGACATTTGAAAGCATATGGAATGGTAGAAACACAAGTCCTCGAGCCAACTCACAGCAACCTTGTTCTGTGAAGTTCTTTCAAGGCCACGAGTTGTAGTGTAACACAGGTTGCCACGCCTGTCTGCTGTGGAGAATTCTTTTTTTTTGGGGGGGGTAGAGGGGCACCACTGCCCTCTGGTGGTCATGAGAGCTACCCAGCCTTGCTCCCGGAGAGATGCTGCTGGATTTGAACTGCCAAGTCAATGGGCCGCAGTCCTGCACTCAACCACTACGCCACTGGGGCTCAGCTCCCTGTGGAGAATTCTTAAACACCACACCAAAAGCAAAAGCAACAGAAGAAAGAGAAATTGGACTTCATCCAAGTTAAAGACTTGTACGTATACATATAAGATCATATATGGTAAGGGTTAAATATAGAAACATTCCTATAAACAAAAGGACAAAAATAATTTAAAATGAGCAAAGGACTATAATATGGAAATGAACAATAAGCACATGAAAAGGTGCTAAGCATTACTAGTTACTAGGGAAATACAAATAACTACCCAACTTCTAAGACTTCATACCCACCAGTTATCTTTATTCCTTAAACCAACAATAGGCTCTAACATCTTTAAATCGATTCATAATTGGTAAAGAATATCTGTTTAGTGTTGTGCTCTTTCAGAATTAACTCTTGGCCAGTCAAGGTATAGTGTAGCAACAATGAAATATGCAAATTTTCTCTAGTTCTTAAATGCTTCCTCCCACCATCGTGATCCCAATTCTACCTTACAAATCCAGCTAGACCAGGGGATGTACACTGGAGCCGGAAACGGGGAATTCAGGACAGAGGATCCTTTCAGGACCAGGGGTGAGAGTGGTGATGCCAGGAGGGTGGAGGGAAGGTGGAGTAGAAAGGGGGAACCAATTGTAGCAATCTACATATGATCTCCTCTCTGGGGTACAGACAAGGGGAAGTGGATAAAGAGACACATCGGACAGTGTGTGACAAAATAATGACAATATATACATTGTTAAGGATTAATGGTGGGGGGAGAATAGGGAGGGAGGGGGAAATATGGGGAGCTGGTACGAGGGCCTAGGTAGAAGAAGGATGGTTCGAGAATGATGGTGGCAACAGTGCAAATGTGGTCTGCATACAACAGACGCATGTGTGGACCGTGATGGGAGTTGTATGAGCCCCCAATAAAATGACTTTTTAAAGAAAAAATAAATAAAAGAGTTGCAATGAGCCACTAATAAAACAATTTATATAAATAATAATAAAAAAAGAATTAGCTCTTGGAATAAAATTAACAGCATCTCCAAGGATGACACAAGAAACTTAGGGGGCCATGAGCCTATTATTAATGAGAAAAAATTTTGGAAAATGATCACACAACCTGAAAAATGTACATAGTCTCTGAATTGTACATGCAGAAATAGCTGAATTAATGTTTGTCAAGCTGTGCATAATCTTAACAGCTACAAAAAATAAACTTAAAAGTGGAAAATAAATGTGAAAAAGGATGTTAAGAAATTGGAACTATGAATTGCTGGTGAGAATAGAGAAATGTGCTGGTTTCAAATAAAAGTTAAACATAGAATTACATTCTGACCTGGCAAAAAGAAATGAAATGGTGGTGCAAACATGTACATATGTACATGTGTACCAATGCTCACTGCAGCATTACTCACAATAACCAAATGGAGGGAACCCAAATATCCAGAAACCAAATGTGGACGCTATGATTAGGGCTGGAAAGGGGAACATGGAGAACTAACTACTTGCTAATAGGTACAGCGTTTGTGCTTGAATTAAATTATGCAGAATTTGTGCTTGAAGGAAAGTCTGAAAATGGCGTGTGGTTGCACAGCATTGTGAAAGTTAAACCTCTAACTTATACACTTAAAAATGACAATTTTTTTTTCTTTTCTTTTTTTTTGGGGGGGAGGGGGTCATCACTACCTCTGGTGGTTGTGGGCTCTACTCAGTGCCGCTAAGAGCCGCCGCTGGATTTGAACCGCCAAGCCCGCGGGCCGCCGTCCAGCACTCAACCACTTACGCCACCGGGGCTCAGCACAAAATGACAAATTTTATAGGTATCTTACAATTCTTACAGCCTACTGAAAACAATGAATATGTAATTGATGTCCGGATTTTTTT